>VWYI01014819.1:20761-65006 GCA_013399455.1 Anthoscopus minutus | reverse complement strand
GTCCCAGTCCCAGTAGCATGTTTTGGGAGTTTATTAATAATTGTACCCAGTTTGTTAGAGGGGGAGCAGGGGGTGAAGTTTCCCAGAATTTCTTTTCTTACTTCTCCTTTGAGTCTGCTATGTCACTCTTTGAGAATGTTCAGTTTCCCCTGAGTGTTAAAGATACCACTCCTGGTATTTCAGCTGGTAACCTTCCTCTATATGGTCTGCAACTTCTCTAAAAGAAGGGCTGAAATGTCCAAAAAAACTAATGAGACTCCTGACCCAGCAGTAGACCCAGATGTGGAAAATCCTGGGTGGTGTAGAGAATGGGAGGGTATGAACCAAATTCTAAAAGAATTTTCTGATCCTATAGCCTGAGATTTTCCATGTGAACAAATTCAGAACCCAGCTGAGGTGGAGAAATACCTGAGAGAGAAATGCCATGATGATTCTAAGAAGAAAAAGCTCATTGCAATAAGCCGAGCCCTAGCATATGCTTATCGCACATTGCTAAATTCTATAGGACACCTACACATCCTTCCTATCTATCCCCTTCTTCCAGACTCTTACACTGTCCTATTGTGTGCTCCTGCCAGTATTAATTTCTTTTGTAAGAAGAGCACATATTTGGAGACCAAGGCTCAGGGTAGAGTTTCCTGGGTAACAACTGCTGTGGTCAGCTCCTATCTGACTTAAATGAATCATCTGTCATTCTCAGAAAGCCTTTTCATAAGTGTCCTACCCAAGAACAGAAGATTTGGTAGTACTGTGTTAGGCAACTCTTAATCACCTACACAAGAGGAAGCATGAAAGTCAGCCTCTGAAGCTCTTTATAGCTGAAATAATTGCTTTCAAAATCTGGGATTAGAGCTTTTGTTGCTCAATACATTAGCAATCTTGAAATTAAAAAAAAACAACTACCCATCTCTAAAGCACATGCAGAAATCTTTACATTATTTACATCAAAAAACACTTGTTCAAAAAGTTTCAAAACACTTGTTAAAGGCAGTTTAACCCCACAGCTAACACTCTTCTGAGGAGCAAACCCGATGAAGAGGTGTTTGCGGCTCTCAACTGCTTCAGACCAGTCCATTGCCAGTGTATATCCCTACGTTCTCCTGTGTTCATAAGGCACCTTTGCCTTCAAAATTCCTTGAACTTCTGAGTGTTTTTTTTCCTAGGTGTCTAAAAGAAAACCTATTTACAATACAGTTAGAACAATTACTCACTGCCCAATGATAGATCACGAATTGTTTCAGATACCTAGCAAAGGACAATGCCCTAGTAGCCTCCCTTCTTTTTAACATAAAGAAAAATTGTTTTGTGTTGTCCAAAAGGAGATTTCCATTTTAAAGACTGATTCTTACTTCAATGCATTTTGAATTAAAGGAGAAGCTCAGCTAACAATTCTCCACAAAGGCACACTATTGTGCATTTAAACCTGTGGCTACCTGCTTTAGTCTGCCGTAAGTCATGACTAAAAGGAATGCTACAGGTAAAATGCACAGCCAAAAGTTAAATAAACACAGGCACATAAAATGAGATGCATACTTCTGCTGTAAAGTTACATTAACCAAGCCAAACTCCTCCCTGAATTGAAATGCCATCATTTACTGACTTTGAAAGGCAGTCACACAGACTCTCCATCTCTCTTTAAAACATTGTGAATCTTTCTGAAATACGTCTTAATTTATTATTATTTTTAAAGCAGAGGGAGCTAGGATTTGAAGGAAAATGAAGGGAGTCATTAACCTGAAGTGATATCACAGTGACAAGTTTAGAGCAGTAGCATTTCTCACAAATGAGGGGTAACCTCACAAAAAATGCCTTCCTCTTTCCTACAATTTATAATTTGGCCAGAACAAGCCATAATCCATCCTTCACTGAGGACAGATTTAAAATAAGATCTCTTGCTACTCTGTTGAATTTGGCACAGAAACTCTTTTGGCCTTTAGGAATCATGGACACATTTCAGCAATGGAATGGAGAATGTATTTTTCACCTATCCTTTTTAAGTTATGCTAAAGTTTAAAAATTGGTTCAGAAAAATCAACAATGCAACATTACTTATCAGGTTTACTTATCAGAGAATTAACTTCAAGGCTTTTGATTAATATTTCAACATAGTAACTATTAGTCTTCAAAAAAACCTCAAGGACAAATTTTCCTTTTACACCCCAGGGACTGCCAGCTACATTCAGCTAAAATAACTCCTGAGTGTCTGCCCAGATTTGTCTTGCATGTTGATGACATTGTCAGCATCTGAAACTTCATTCTGATCTTTGGGAAGCAACAATGTGCACTTTTATCTGGCACACTTCTTTATCATGGAAGACAATTTATAGTTGCTCTTGCACCTCTACTGAGGTTGCAGTGGAAGCAAGGCAACAAAAGATGCCAAAACATTCAAGGCCAAGGCAAATAACACAGAAAAAGCTGGAATAAAACCTGAAATGACTTGTGATTTCACTCTAAAGTAAACCACAAGCTTTTGTATGTACCTCAAAACTGTTAAGGGGGACATTTCCAGTGTATAAGACACATTAAGCCTGTTCATTCATGGTGTACCTTTAAAATGGAATTCTTCAGCCATCTGTATCTTGAAACCTCACATGCCAGCACTGCCTTTGCTATAGGTACCCCACAGAAAGGGTAGAAATACAATTTGTCTAGCACAAAATAAATAAAGCAGTAGAAAAAAACCCTGCATCTTTATAGCTGTTTTCCAGGCGCACAAGAATATCCCAGGTTAAACCAGAACAAGGAAGAGTGCTTATTTATTCCTTTTTCTATTTCATAGCAAATTTCAACACTAAAAAACCAGATCATGTTTCAGATACTTAAAGCTTGCAGTGAAGCAACACATAACTGCTCATTCAATTATTTTGTAATTAGCCAGAGGTGCAATCATTTTCCCATAGCTCAGTTTTTCCCTACCTAGCAATTCTTCTGCCACATCTAACAATATTTTGTTTATACTGCATCCAGCTCAGATGTGTTTGCTTTGATAAATACTGGGAAAATCTGTGCTACCATCCCCTAGCACCTCATTAAGAGGAGCACAAAAGGGAGGAGGAAAAGAGGAACAGGAGAAAACACAAGAGCAATCTGCAGCCCTGTGTTCTGTGCACATAGCAGAGGAGTAACCTGCCTTGAACAACACATTGCATGGATACTGCATAATCATTACCAGCCAAAATGCTTGTTGAGAGAAGAAGGGTTAAAAAATGCACTGCATTTTGCAAAGAGGGTCTCATCAAGTTAACTCCGGAAAGATCATTAATAGAGTCTTCTAGAAGGACAAAACATGATTAGTTATCGGGGTTAGACATTAGGCAAGGACATAGCTCTACTTAAAGAATGTTTTGAAGAGAATTCATTACTTTTACAGCTGAAAGTTCTCGGTGAAATCAGTACAAATTCGTTTCTGCTAGTGCAGAGCCTCTCAGAGCAGATAACTGCACTGTTGACACAGTAATTTAACAGAATCAGGGGGTGATTCCCTGTACTCCTCATCTCTTTCAAATTAGTGGAGGACAATATAGTGTAACAACAAAAAGGAGAAAAGAGATTTTGTGCACAATGATTTGTCAGTGATTCACTGACCAAGTGTGTCCTGCAGCCAGGCTGGCTGAGCTATAGTCAGGCTATTGGAGGCTGAAGGCACGTGTGTGAGAATCAGCACAGGTTTTATCCTATTAATCAAACCTGGAAGAGGCATCTGAAGTTTGTCCCACCCAAACAAGCTTAATGCTTTTTTTTTTGTACCAAGAGAGGGGAAAGCCATCTTCTTTCCATTACAGGAGGACATACTGCAACTTTTGTCAGAGATAAAGCACTTGGCATTATTCCCGGGTGGGGATGGATGCAGCAACACATCTTTTAGTCTCCTGCCCTGTGATTTTAAAAAGAAAATATTTTAGGCAGTGCCTTTCAAAAATAATTTAAGGACTCCCATCCCACTAGTTCCTACACTGGAAAGAAAAAAGATTAAACATCCTCTTTCGATGCATTTGAAATGGAATGGGAAATGCCACCTTAGAAGTAACTGACAGTTTTCAGATAACTTCTCTTCACAAGTCACCTGCCTCACTTTTCCCCTACCACTTTTTCATTTATACTTACTGCTAGGAAAAGTCTCTGGTTTCCCTTAGAAAAGCTAAGCCTTTACATTTTATTTATTTGTTTTTAAATCAACTACGTTCAGGTCCTTTTGCATCACATCATTCTTGCAACCTGTAGCAGTTCCTGTATTTTGAGCATGACCTGCAGAGATCAGTCATGTGAAGCTGGACTCTTACCCCCTCATCCATCCCAGCTTCCTCCACAATGGCCCTCCCAAGGGGCAAGAATTTTGGATGGTGGCAAGAAACACTCAGATCACTTGCACAGTACATTTCTAACACAAGTGACTTTTGCCAAGAATCACTCAACCTTTCTGGACCAAGGCATATTTTGTTAGTATGAAGAAAATAAATGTCAAATGGCATTAATGCACTTTTGTGTTTGTCAGACTACTGATTGACTTCCAGAGGGGTAAATGAAGAGTTCTGAATAACACTGCCTGAAGAGAGTATGCAGATGTGGATGAGAATACAACCCCGCTGTACTCTCAAGTATTTCCTTTTCTTGCAGTTTTTCATTACAGCAGCTTCTAACAATGCTCTTTTAAACAAACAGGAACAAAGGATTTTCAAAATTGTATTTCACTACCAAGGTGTACTTCTCTCCAGAATAAATTACACATACAGTCATACTCCGAACTGTCTAAAACAGAATTGTAGTAACATGTACAAAGCCTGCCCTTCTCTAAAAAAATACAGCTGCACAGTTGCTCCAAAACCAAAATTACAGGCAAGTCAATGTCCAGTGTTTGCACTTTCTGTAGGATCAAACCAAAGGTATCCTCTTCAACCAGCACAGAATTTTTAGATGACTGTGTAATATCTGAATTGTGTAAGTATTTAAACTATAGCAAAATTTGCCACTTTAACTTATCAAGTGAATTACCACAGAGCTATGAGATGACCTGTGAAAAAAGTCTCCTATGCCTCTTCCATGACAGCTTTCTATGCAAGCCACAAAATTAATGATGTTGAATATCAAAATAACCTTCTTCAAGAGTTGAAGCTTTCATTTAAATTTTCACAGCCTCAAGACTGCTTTAAGATAAATTATTTTAATATTAACAGTAAAGGAGTCAGATTTACAAAGTCAGTAAGAATTCATAAGTTTTGCATTTTAATCACTCATATCCACTGCATTTGATTTACTCCACAATTTCCATCAGAAAATGAAAAGGTTTTGAAGAATGCATCATTCTCAATGTAAATCTTTAGCAAGCCTCTGTCAATCATGTTCGTGTTTTTACCAGTGGTGTTCCTGCCTTCTGACTGGAACTACACAACCTGTTTAATTACTTTATTACTTAATGATATCTAACCTTGAAAGACTGCAAATATACAGAAAGTTAAACTAATACACACCAATTCCCCATGGAATAAAATAAACCATTATAAACATCAGTATAACCTGTGAATTCCCTACCCTGCCACTTTTACAAAGACAAAAAAAGTCTGTAGAGGTCTGGAATGCTTCTACCAAAGGATATGTATCTCTAAACATAAAAGAGGGAAATAAAATTCCATAATTCTAATACAACATTTCCTTGGCACTAATTGTACATTCCCTTGACTGTATTAAAATAACAACTTCTGGGAAGCTACCATTCATTCCAAAAATAGCAGCTTAAAAAGGAGTTTCAGTGCTGGACATCTGTTGGTAAAGACTAAGCCCCTTGTAGTTTTGCTGACAAGTTATTTTTTTATTTACATATTTATTAATTTCTGGTTTTCAGCAGTTCATTGTACCTTCACTCAACTACAGGGAAAGAACAGTTTAGTTTACAGCACAGTTTTATATGCAAATGATATTCAGTAGAGTCTCTACTCATCATAAGTGTCAACAGGAAAAAAGGCATGACAGATTTAAGGCTTGAGATTTTTTCATAAACTTTGAAGGAACACTGAAATTGCAAAGCACACTGAACTCACTGTAAAGCATTTTCTCTAAGCCGGTGCCAAATGAAGTATATGAAAGCATTTTTTCTTCTAAATGTACTGCGAGACTTTATGCTCCATTTTCTATTTCTAAATGTTTGAGATAATTAGGAAAGTCCTGTCTTCAGCATGGAGCCAAACTTCCTGTATGATTAGCTCCCCCTGAATTTAAGTTTGTTTCTACTCTGTGAAGATATTACATTTAGTAACACTGGAGACAAAGCAAGTTTTCAAACCAATACAAACCAAAATTCAAAAAACTCAGAATTCAAAATGAAGGGATATTTTACTGCCAATAGGAGGGGAAAAAGTCTTAACAAATCAGCTAGTTGTTGCACTAACAACATCAAATAAAGAAATTGTAGAGCTTATTCTACCCTTTATCAATAATGCATGGCTGAGCACAGACAATTTATAGCTGTTTTCCATCGCTGGTTATTGTGCAGTACTAAATTAAGTTGACAAAATTCAAGGACAGTCCACCCACACAGCTACTGTGAGACAGCCAGGCCACTTTGAATAAACATTTTAAAGGCATAAAGCGAGTTTTATTAGCATGCTGAGACACAGCACCTAGTGGACAAAGCATCTCATTTGAAAAAGTAGAAGTACATTTAGCAGAACGAAAGATTAGTTACTTTTGTGCCTTACAAGCAGAGAAACAGCAAGAGAGGAAATAAAAAAAAATATATGTAACAACTCAAAACCCTGGACGCCTTAAGATTAAAACATGAAACAAGAAAATCCACTTTCTATACTAAAAACTGATTGTCATTCTCAGAAAATCCTGACAGTTGCTGAATTGGTATCAGGTTCTGACAGCAAAAGAACTAAAACCCAAAGATGCTTTGGTGGGATTTTTTTTTTGCGTTTAGATTGTTCCAAAGATTAATACAATTTTTTTTTTAAATTCTTCACAAGTCATAAATCAGAAAAGCACACAAACCTTTCATCAGTATAAAGAACTAGTTACTATACTGGAATACTCAGCAGCATTTACTATGCCAGTAAAAGAAGTAAGGAGTGGGGTCCTTTCCACAGACCAAATTCACCAAAATATGGTATGGCAGAAGTTGCTTGCCCTTGGTCAGTAGCACCACTTCCAGCCACGGTGGTCCCAGCATCTGAATGGCTGAAGTGCAAGAAAGCATCAAGGAACCTGGAGCACACGTGCTGGCCACCAGCACCATAGGATGCAGACACAAGATCTGCACATCCAACAGTTTTACCTGGATGCTGGCAGTGACCAATACTCAGGTGGGGCCTCCACCGGGGCCCTCCTCAGCTTGGTTTCAGACAGGGAGTCAGGTGCAACCAGCCACAAGAGAAAAGGCAGCACCACCAGGAGGTGGGCTTGGGTCACACTGCAGACTTCTCCTGCTGCAGGAGTCAGCCTGCTCAGCTGGCTTCCCTCAAGCAACTGGCAAGCACAAGGTGACATTGTGACAACCTTGTCATACCCAGAGTACCACTCCAGGTGGGACCCCCCAGGTCTCTCTGGCAACTGGCATAACAAGGTGACACGGAAAATATCCTTCTGTACAATGTGGGAAGGTGGAAGCTGTAACACAGCACGGCTGAGCAGCTTGATGACCTTGTGGCATATTTAAGCACAACCACAAATAAGAGGAGGAAGGATGAAAGAACCAGAGCTTATGCCACAACTGTTTTAAGTTAGTCAAGTGGAAATACCTGGTCAAATAAGAAAAGTGACTGTATTTAATTGTGCAGGTGTTGTGAGGAAAAAACACTTTTCAGTGGTGTTCTGAATTGAGCAAAGCTTAACTGCACTGACATCACACATATTTTCTCAAAAATCAGATCTCCCTTGTACATGGAAGTATATCAGGGCCCTCTGAAGCCAACTAATCAGTGCGTAAAACTCTAATTTAACTGCTCCAGCAAGCACGGAAAATTCAGTCAGGCCAGGTTTCAAGAAAAACAGAAGTGTAAAAAAACTATAGCTTAATGATCAGCTAAGCAAGGTGATTGCTGAGCATTTGTATTTCAACCAGTCTGTATTTTAATCTGTCAGAAGTTCAAGGCTGGTTGTGGTTTGAATTTTTTCCCTCTTAAATAGGCTGAGTTTCTGCTCTGAAAAGTGAAAAAGCTGTTTTGAGTCTGATGATATTGCAGTAAAAACAAAGCTAATCAAGGCTACAGGACACAGCTTTGAGAAACCCCAGGCAATCCCTATGAGGCAATCATGGTTTTATAAATGGAAATTAATTTTAACAAGTCTGTTGCTCATCTCACATTGCCAAAGTCTGTGATCCAATTAGAAGTGCAGTGCTTTAATGACCTGCACAGAGATGACATTCAATGAAGTTCAGAAATAGACAAAATGCTCTTGGGCCCTCTCCATGGAGTGTATGACACCAGTGAGATGCTGGCTTTGTACTGGCAAAAAGCACGGAGGTGTTCCTATTAGTATTTCAAGGTATCAATCTCTGTACAAATGCAAAATGCCTTGAGCACAATGAAATGTGTTATGTGCCGTCATATCAGTTTTCAAATACTGTGTTTTGCAGAGAGAAATTAATCCCACTTCTCCTAGGAGTTGCTAAATTATAGTAACCCTACCTCGTGTACTGACATTTATTTGGTAGCACATCTCTATGCTGATGGCTATTGCTAGTAATGCCTGTTCTCCTCTGCCCTCTGTATTCTCCAGCCCTACTGATGCAATAGGACAGATTTCCATGTCATTCCCTGTAGGCACAAGCAAAGATACATATAAATGTATGTGACCTGGAGGGTACCTGCATCCAGAGCTCCTGAAAAAGGAAATATCTTCATCCTGATCCTCTCCATATCCACAGCCTTGTGACAAGAGCTGACACTGCCCACTTCTCAGAAACTATACCTTGTTCTTCCCAAGGCAGTCAGCAATCGTCCCTATTGAGAGCTCCCTGAGAGCAGATACAAGTCTGCTCTGGATTTTCCAGCCTTTCTGTAATCTTACTCTTCCTCTCTCTCTCTCTCTGCATGTGTCTCCTTACAGCACCTTCCCCTCAATTCCCAGCCTGTACCTTGCAGGGCCATGCACTACACCCCGCTGGACACACAGGCAGTGACTGCTCTCCAGTACTGGAACCTCCTGCAGCACATTGGGGATCTGCAAAGGCAACCTAAGAGCCCATCTGGGTATATACACACACACACATTTCCTTCTCTCAGAAGCCCATGCTTGGCTGAGGGTGTCCACTTCTACAGCCAGGACATGGCTGCAGCACACAGCCACACAGGAATTTCAACCAGCCTAGGCACAGCAAGTTTCCTTATTTTGCCTGTTCTAAGCATTTCTCCTTCTCTATCAAAATACTTCTGTGCCACCAGAAAAGATAAAATCCATGTACAAATGCTTTTCCTAGTAAATGAATAATCTCCAGAACAGCAAGAGCCTAAGCAAAAGCCTAAGCCAAGTGAAGAACATTATCCTACAAGGAGGAGAAGCCACTGGTCTATGAGCAAGAGCCCAGGGCCAATCCAAAATGTGCCAATGTGAGGCCTTGCAGAGGAAGTGCAGACAGGCTTCCCAATCGTACCAGCTTGTCTACTGCAGAACCCTCTGCCCCCTTTCTAAACTGCTTTTACACAACAGAGCCAGTCAGTGGAGTTTGGGTGTTTCCAAATACACACGCCTCCTACCCATCTAAATGGCAAGTTCGCAGAATAATGAAAAATGGCAGATCTGCTTTTCCACACATACTGATTTTCAAAATTTGAGGAAAAGCAGCTGGTGTCTTCATGTCTTTGGAATCACTAGATTATCTGCCCTTTATCTACCTCATAAGTTGGCAGCAATTTAAGTTCACATTGGTAAGCACCAGATTTACTCCATACTCAGAAGCCAAACCAGCTGTCTCCACCACTTGTTAGTGCTCTGATTAAAGCTGCAAAACAGCACAAGATAAGCAATTGGCCATGCTAGGTAATCACAATTATCAAGAGACTAAATCCTTCCTCTCCAAAAGAGGAGTTCAGTTTTAGGTGTGTCTTACCTCTCATCCAACTCTGCAGCACATAGCAGCGCATGCAATGAAGTGGGCAGACAGTGACACTAAGTGTAAATAAGAACAGGATTCAGCTTCCACTTCAAACAGCAGCTCTCAAACCCAAGGCAATTCAGGAATCAATAGCAAAGAGCCTTTACACAGCCTTTAGTTATCTGAGTTTCCCTTCTTAGAGATTTCATTCAGGCCATCCCTTTGGTATTGCTCTTAACCTGACCTTTGTACAGATAAAAAAATTTATATAGCCTTATCCTGCTGAGGTACTTATACTCAGCCACCAGTCACCATAACAACTCTGCAGGGGTAAGAGGCCATGCTGCTCACCAGGCATAGCATAAACATGGCACTGTCTCTGTGAGACTGGTCTGTGCCTGGTGTGCTGTGCTGGTGAGAAAATGCAGCAGCACTAGAGTGTAGCTGACAATGCAGCCATGAATTAAAAGTGTAGAAAACATGAGTAATTAATGAAAGATCACCAGCCACTCCAGTCAAAGCAGAATGGTCACTTTTCCAGCCACAGTCATGTTTAGTTTCATAGCCTTCTTTTTCCTGATCTTGGCATGGCATTCATGCTACAGGGTCTGAAGACTGCTAACACTAAATAATTCTAATACATAGATAGAATACTAAGGCACATGAATGGAAAGATATACAAGCACTTAAGAGTGCAGAATCAGTGATTCAGGAAAAGAAAATAAATTGTTTCTTCATTAATGTTTCTTCAAATTGCATGCATTTTGTCTTACTGAAGTCAGTGAATTTGCTTATAACCAATATTGACAGCTTGGTCCAATACAAAGCTCTATGTTCATGTAGTTTTGCACTGATTTTTACTAGGGTGGAGTTCATTTTCCTCACAATAGCTGATAAAAAGCTATGCTTTAGATTTGTACTAGTAACAGGATTGAGGACACAGAGACATTTTAGTTACTGCTGAGTTCATGCATAGTGACAAGGCCTTTTTTGCTCATCATACCGTGCCACCAGCAAGGAAACTCGGGGTGAACAAGGAACTGGGAGGAAACACAGCCAGAATAGATGAGCCCAGCTGACCAAAGGGATATTCCAGACCATATGGCTCATCACGCTTAGCATATGAAGAAGGAAGAAGGAAGAGGGAAAATTTGGAGTGATGACGTTTGTCTTCCCACATCACCATTATGCATGATGGGGCCTGGCTTTCCTGGGATGGCTAAGCACCTGCCTGCTCATGGGTGAATTAATTCCTTGTTTTGCTTTGCTTCCATACATTGCTTTTGCTTTCCATATTAAGCTGCCTTTGTCTCAATGCACAAGCTTTTCACTTTTACTCTTCTTTTCCTCATCCCACTGATAAGTAAGCAAGCAGCTGTATTGGACTAAACCACAATAGGTTGATTAAAGACCAAGAGGTAGGGCTAGGACAGCTTGTGAAACCACATCTGTCTTCTTCCCTCTGCATTGGCAAAAGAAATATCTTACCTTAAAAGGCTGTAACAGAAGTGCCAGTCTCTAATTTCCTTTAGGCCTTTTAAAACATCAGAAATAACGAAGCAGATTCAGCTAATTCAATGTGTCAGCATTTGACAGCACATTCAGGAACCTGAGAGCCATCCTACAAGGAGAGAAATTAAAAGCACAAATTAGTCATTGCATATGTTGTGCAATATATCTTGTGCTTAAAACTGCTGATACCTGGTAGAGCCATGCTGCTGAACAATAAAGAATTTACCACAAAAATGAAAGGCTAAGTTATATTTCATTTCCAGGATGAAATGCTCAAGCACATTTTGGCAACAGCAATGTGGGGAGAAAGCATGCATCTTGCAACAGCTGTGTCACCCTGCCCTGCCTTCCCAATTTACATCTTTGTTTAAGCAACAGTCCATGTGAATGGAAACAAAGCTCCGGGCATGTCAGGATACACCAGCCACATCAGTTACAGAAACACAGCAGTAAATGTTTGTAACCCAGATTCGTCTGTACTGGGAAACACATCAGAAGCCCATGTGAGCTAAGTATTAGCACATTATAAGCAATGATCTTGATATATGTGAAAGAGACATGGAGTTAACTTTATAAAGTACAGGAAAAAGAGAAACATTTACAGAAAGACTTGTCTCATTTCCCTAGATAGGCTTTTCTCAGAATTCTCATCTTGCAAGCACTCAACCCATACTGAATAAAGACACTCGAGCTGCAGCAGAGTTCACGCCTGCACCACTATGGAACATAAGGCAGATCTCTTCCTCTGCAGCAAGTCATCAAAGATGTTCCACCACTCAGGTTTAGTTAGTTGTTTTTCCGCTCCAACCCATTTGGAGTGTTTAATCCCCCGAATGACTTGAAACTACAGGCACATCCACACACACTCACACACCAGGGTTCCTTGCACTGAGATATCCTGCCTCACAGCCACTCAGAGGCACAGTCCAAGCCAGCTGCACCCTGAGGTGATGCTGATGTGTAACAGTTGCATAACAATGCCGCTTTGACATTTGACAGCCATAGAGTGATGGGCAAGCAGAAAAACTTATCTGTATCTAGCATGGTTACTCAAGAGAGTTTTAAAGATTATTTTCAGGTAAAAGACACTTCTTCTCATGTGATTTGTTAAGTACTTCCCTAAAGTGTTGGTACAAACATGCAAAGTGAGCTCTGGACCAGTTTGTAAAACTGTAGAGATCAGGGCCTAATGGAGTTCAATTGAATCATACCACGTAACAATCACAGAGTTTTTATTAAAAATTAATAAAAATATCTAGCGTTAAAAGCATGTCACAGGCCAATGTGCCTGCACAGACAAATACATTGTTCTAATCATACACTGTTTACAAATCCTTAAAAAAGCCTCCTAAGGGTTAATTATCTTCATAAGCTAAAATGACAAGTAGCATTTGAAGGGAAACTACAAGGGTCCATGTCTTTGGGAGGAGTGGAGTGGGAAACTAAGTTGACCACCTTCATTTGTTAATAAAACAGAAATCCAAATGCCTCAAGCTTAGATGAGCTTTAAATTAGTATTCAGTGTTCTTAAGTTACTCCAAGGAAATGGCAATTTCCTCCCCCCCCTCCCCCAATACTTTCTCAATACATTTTACCTTTAGCTATTTATGTAAAATATGAATGTTTTATACAGCAAGTTACCTATTTATGATACCTTAAAAATGCCTTTCTTATAATGGGGGTATAGCCTAAGCTGATTACAAACATCTCCATTTAAACAATAAAAAAGACTGCAATTGCATAAGGAACACTTGAGGTTATAGAAAACAAATTATATCCTTGGAGCTCTATATTCACGATTATAGTAAATACCGCAATCACTGCTTTTCTCTATAATCTCTACCCTTCTGTACTAAAGCAGTACAGCATCTTCCAGATGTTCAATCAATAGTTATTCACCCTGGGCCACTGTTCAAGGACACAGAAACCTGGCTTCAAATCCCTGCTGCCATGTGTCCCTGTACCATGGAGCCAAGATCATTCAGGTGTTTGTAACGGGTTAAGTTTTTTCCAACAGATCTGCTCATTGTCCCACAGCCAGCATAAACACTCTAGCAGGTACTCTGTGTAATTTAGTGGAAAAGAGTGTACGCCCACCTATTCCAAATCAGCCTGAAAACACAGTAACTTCAACACCAAAAGCTACAGTTAGGACAGGGTGAATTAATAACAAGTTCTCCTTTTTGTCAAAGAGGATTGAGTAAAAGTCAGAAGTTCTTCAGGAGCTAAGACTTACCACATACCTGACTCTTTTCTACACCAGATGGAAAGAATGCTTCAGTTTCACTTTTTACCCCAAACAAATCACAGCATGTATGTGTACACAGCCATCTGACTCCTACACATCCAGGCACGACCAAAATGAAAAACACTACACCGCATACCCATTTTTTCCCTTAAGGGGAGAACAAACCACACCTAACAGGTATTAGTAAAAACACCAAACATTAGAAAACATTCTGTTACAATGGGTATTCAAAAAAATATATGTACCACTAAGCAAAATTTTAATCTGTACAAAATGGATGTATGTATCTCACATAAAAAAGCAATTGTTCTTCTAAACTACCTCACAAATGGCAATCTCATTTCATTTCCAGCCAGAAAATTTACTCAGTGATTAGCATAACTGAGTATTAAGCACAAGGAAAGAAAAGCAGAAATAAAAACAAACATGGTCAAACCGTTAAGCAGAGATATTGAATATAAAACAGGAATGTGTTTGCTGATAAAGTTGTAATTTTTACATAAAGTTTTAACCTTCATAGCATTTTAGATTTAAGCTACACTTGCTGTGTAACAGATACTCACTCCTTAAAGCTCCAAAGACACAGTGTCAACAGTATTTAACAAAAGGTCCACATTTCACAGCATACTTCACTAGCCTGACAAGTTCCCTACAGATGGGCAACACATGTATTCCATCTTCTCTCCTTTTCCATTTTAACAATGTTCAACACCTCCGCCCACACACCCCTCCGAAACACACTCTTCCCTCCAGGAGACAGCAGCCTGATTCACTTATCTAAAGAGGAATTTATGTTGGCCTGAAAAAACACCAGCCCCCTCAATTGCAAGGACATGCCTGGATAGTTTATTGAGATATGCCTCAGATATTGCATCCAACAAGCACTGCTAAGTCAGCTAGAGATGTCCTGTGTAGCACCAGAGGGGTAGTTACATCCTCAGTGTGAAGGAGACATTACTTTAAAATAAACTTGATGCAACATTTTCAGTGGTGAAGGCAGTATTGCCTTCAACACTTGCCTTGAACATGCTCTACATTTTGGGGGCAGAAAGCCTTTAAGCAGTCAAAAGCACTATTCAGCCTTGGTACATTTCACTGTCATAAGTTCTCATATTTACTAAAGGAAATAACTAAGACTATGTCTGGATGGCACAAAGCACCATGCTAATTACCCCTTCAGAGGCACCAATTAATCCCGGCAGGGTACCACAGTAACACGGACCGCTCTGCCTCGAAAATCTCCCAATGGTGATGTATTGCCATTTGGATACCTGTCTTCCACCCCAAGCAGTCTCTTTCATATGAAAATCCTTACACCAAAGATGAGCCCTCCATAGAGGGGCGTTTCCTCTCAAAAGCCGTGAGTTTTACTGAAATATCTGATCCTCAGGACACAAACACTGAGTGTACACTGAACCGATTCTTAACAATAAAATAAATAATCAACAAGCAATTATTGAGCATCCTCAGCTGCTAGGAGGAGGAATGTGAGAGGTTAAACCTACGGAGAATCTCCTGGGCTCCAGAAGAAAAGGTTCAGGTCAGCATGTCAGAGGAGCTATGTGTCATGATAATGGTGATATCAGTCATGGCAATTCGTGCCATATTTTAATGGATACATTTAAAACAGACCAAGGAGAAACTCTAGAGTACTACCGTAAATATTCTCCATTTAGTAAGTTCCAAGTAGCAAGTAATGGTGTGGTTGTTAGCAAGGCAGAAGTTAAATTGTTGACAAAGCAACTTTGCTTTCTACTTTCTGGAGATAAAACAAGTCCTGGGCTAAAGCCAGAGCACTTTATCTACTGCGCCTGATGCCACCTCTTGGTACTGGGACATGCTCTTCACATACTGCAAATGGACTTTGATCTTCTTTTGACTTGTTAAAACACATATAATGAGGAATAATGTACTCAGCATTAGCTTAAACACCCGCTCCCAACAGGAACTGGTTTTTGAGCAACCAGAGAGCAATAGAGAAAGGGAACACCTGATATACAATACAACCTGCAGCAGAACACAGCCTCCTCTCTGTCCACAATAAAGAATAAAAAGACACAGAAGGGCCATTTCCTGTGGCAAAAACAAACCAAAGTCAGGGAAAGGTTTTACAGAACAGATAATTTCAGATTCTGAAGAGTCCCTATCCATTTCCCGCCTTCTCCTCCCCACAAATACATATTTAAAAATGAGCCTCTCTCCACAGACACAGACCTTCTGCAAGACACAGTCCCATGAACTCAGGATTTACCTAAGTGAGATGGCTCATGTTGCAGGTAAATAGGATACACCAGCTCTGCTAGAAGCTAGCGGGCAAGGCTGGTTTCTCACGTGTCTCTCAGTTCTGCACAGAGGTCAGAGCAAAGGAAGGGCAGCTTCACCCTGGGTTTGTACCATTGAAGCTGATGGCTGGTTTTCAACACGTAGGCTGTTTCTTGTAGCAAAAGCACAGGGACAACTGTCTAACAGAGTGCACTGCCTTGAGACAGGGAGAAATCACATCAGTTAAACAGTATCAAGAGTCCTTGAGATTTTCATGGCCTCAGCTGAGAGGACAAATACTCAAGTAAGTCTGCCCAATGCAGCACAGATGAATAAAACCATATAAGAAGCATAATAACTTGCTTATGAGAAATTAAATTGCATTTGATAAATAGGTGTTAAAGTAGCAGTTTTCACAGTTACTTTCACACTTACAAATGCTTCAGTTCATGAAAAATAGGAAGGTGTCATAAAAGACACATTTGCTACCCAACCCATTTCAAAAATATTCACAAATCTAGTCAAACACATGGTGTACACCTGGGTTTAAACTGCCTAATAAAAGGCTCTCCCCTTCAAAATATTTTTTTTTACCCAGAGGCTGCCTGTGAATTGTATACAGTAGAAGTGACAATATAGGCAAACCCTTCAAACAACAAAAACTAGTCAAGATGGAGACAAAACCCAGCAAGCCATGCAAGCACGCACTGAATCTTAATAGCTTTACCCATCACATCAGGTGAAGTTAACTCAGTTTTCAGTGGACACACTCAGAGGTCAGACACATATTCCACTCCCTCCTCCAGAACCTTCCCTACAGAAACTATGGAGCTCACGCTGGGCTTTGTGAGAGGAGACCTTTGCTTGGTAGGACAATATCATGACACAGCCACCACTGCAATGGAGATGTTCAGCTGGCAAGCAGAGATCTGACCAGAAAAGGACAAAGTTCTGACAAGAAACAGAACTGACATCCACTTCAACAACCAAGGCTGCTGCCAGAGATGAAACCTCACTGACAATGCTAGAATTTACCCAGAACTTTCTTTTCTCCCATCAGCAGGGAGACTGATACTCTTGGACTTCACTTACATAGGCCTTCACATACCCAGTAACTGAGGAGATAAAGTCATTAATATACCCAAGTTTTCTTTGTGAGGACTCTCTTTTTCACACATGCACATGTATAGGCAGATTCTTTGGCCTCTGACTGCAAAGCTAAGTTACCATATCTTAGCCCAGATTTAAAAACATAATGTATTTTCCATGGCTCCAAAGCAGGATGTGTTTTACAAGGCCAGTTTAGATGGGATACTTGGCATTAGGCACAGAATGGAGGGAGAAGAGGGTGTCACAACAGAAGTACTGGTGCGAAGTCACCTAAAGAAGTGGCTAAAGAAAGACGGAAAACTGGAAAGATTCTCAGCTACTTATCTTCTCCTTTTAACTTTCCTCCATACACCAATTATATCCTGTACTATATTTGTTATCCAGTTATATCCTTTGCTTGTTTATATCACTGTATCATAAAATACTGCTGATAAGTAACAACAGATATGATGAATCTGTGCTTGCTTCCTTAAGGCAAGAAGAGATTAGGAAAGGGCATGAAGGTATTTATTTTGTCTTGCAATGAAAAGGAACTGCAAAGGCAGGGAATGAAACAGAAAGGGATCATAAAACACTATCTTGCTTGCCTTGTTCCCAGGTGAGACAGGTCTCTAACCTGTGGCCGAGACATGATGCTCCTGAGGAGAGCCACTTGCTTACTCCTCTGGTCCCATCTCAGCTGGACAACAAGAGGAAGGGCGGGAAAGGGGCCTGAAAACTTTTAAAAGGCAGAACATATTTCACTAAATGTCTTAAACTTTAAAACTCTGTTAAAGATACAGCATTGATAGATATTATCTCCAGGAGCAGCAGATCTGAAACACTAATAACCTTTATGATTCCTAAAAGTGTTTAGTTGCTAGATTTCAAGTGACAAAAGCAAGTATCTGTAAAAACTCCTCTTTGAGCTCTTTTCCCATCCTCAAAGAATAGGAAAACATTCTCCATATCTCAGTCATCACTACACATCTTCATGGGTGCAACACAGCTACAGCTAACAATAGACAGCTCATCTGATATAGAAGCACATCAAGAACCTGCATCTTAGGGAATTCCTGTCCCTCATCTCCATATCTAGGCCTGAAAGCTGAAGCTGCCCTTACTTAGGGACAGGCAACATCAAGTCAGAATGATAATCAGCAACAGAGCATACATCTTCCTTCCACGTCAAAAGCCTGAACCAGGTCACTTCTTTGCAACTTGGGCTTTCCATACGAATGTTACCCAGCCAGCCTTCGGAGATTTTCAAGTGGATCTTACAACCATCTTCATAGTGATATTCTAAAGTTTATTTTCCTAAAGGATTGGAATTTTGGAAGGGCTGTGGTAGATTAGCATTCAAAATCCAGCAGTATTTGGGAATGATCCTCAACACTCTCCACACACTCCTAGTAATAGCTCTTTGCAAGTTACGACACTAATCAAAGATGAGAAAAAAGTCTCCCATCATATTTTCAGCCTAAAGCTGTGAAAACACAATGAATTTATCAGCCCCAAGCTGCACAGTGCTATTTGGTGGCACACCTGTTGCAGCAGACTGCAACAAGAAGGGTCCTCAAAAGTCAGGTATCGCTGAGGGCCACTGCCACAGCAATACTGTTTCCCCCCTGCTAAAAGAAAAAAAAGCAGATACAAAAGCTCTCTCATCAGATGTTCTGAATGATTACTTGAAGAAAAGCTAAAAATAAAGTCATTCTGAATTTACCTCCTGTGAAGCAAACTAATCCAGAATAAATACTGTACGTTCCTATGTCTTCAAGACACACTGTGTTCTAGACAAAACAGTAAACTAGACATTTTAGATGAGAGACTGCAGACAAAAAAATAATTTCCAAGAATTCAATGACCAGGAATATTAAATAACCATGAATACGGTCTCCAAGGAAAAGAATAGATTACTCCCCAGATTACATCATCAGCTCTCAACAGAACAGCTTTCCCCAATTAAACTTCAAACCCAATCACGGTATGACATTTGTCAGTGTCCCTAAGAAACAAAGCAGTTTGTCCTACCATCAGGAAGACAAGGGGAGGACAAGCAGGATACAAGCAGTGCTGGCCAAGACATTCTTCTCTTCTGAAACTAATCTATGGCTTGCACATTCAGTAATGGCATTGATCAGGAACTCTACTCAAGGCCCCATACACAAATGGCAATATTTTTGGAATCATAAAATGGTTTTGGAAGTCTTCCATAAAACATCTTGGAAGTGACATTAAAGATATCTAGTCCCAGCCCCTGCCATGGGCAGAGACACCTTTCACTAGACAAGCTTGCTCCAAGGTCCATCCAGCCTGGTCGTGAACATTTCCAGGGATGGGGAATCCACAGCTTTTCTGGACAACCTGTTCCAGTGTCTCACCATCCTTCTCAATACTTAATATAAACCTACTCTTTCAGCTTGAATCCATGCCCCTATTCCTGCCACTACATGCTCTTGTAAAAAGTCTCTCTCCATCTTTCTTGCAGGTTCCCTTCAGATACTGGCAGGCCAAAATTAGATCATCCCTAAGACTTCTCCTTTCTAGGCTGGAAAAATCCAATTGTCTCAGCCTGTCCTTATAGAAGAGATGCTCCATCCCTCTGATCATCTTGGTGTCCCTCCTCTGGACTCCCTTCAGCAGCTCCATGTCTCTCCTGTGCAGGGCCCCCAGATCTGATGCAGCACTGCAGGTGGGGTCTCAGCAGAGCAGAGCAGAAGGGCAGAATCCCCTCCCTGGCTCCGCTGCCCACGCTGCTCTGGATGCAGCCCAGGACACGTTTGGCTCTCTGGGCTGGGAGTGCCCATGGCTGGGTCATGTCCAGCCTCTCATTCACTAATATTCTTGTCCTTTCTGTCAAAAAAATTAGTAGTGAAACTCTCCTTAAAATATAAATACACTCTCTCTCTCCACATACTGAACACCACCGCCCCTCTCCAAAACCTTAAGTATGAACTAGATTTTCATGCTCCAGCTCACAGACATTAAGGTTGTAGTCTAACAACAATCTTTCAAAGTAGACAGGGGAAAACACAGGTGTGCACAGTGTGATTGCCACCGCTTGTTTCTCTTGAACCACTAACAAGATCTACCTACATACAAAAGTTCTGTCTATTCAGAACTGTCTCTACACAGTGCATAAAACATGAAGGTCACTAAGCAATGTGAACCTCAGCCAACACTGCCTGAAAAGTTGTAGTGAGGGCAGCCAGCAAAAGGTGAGGAGGGAGAGTGCAGAACGGAAACACAGATGAAAAAGTCAGCACAAGCTTTGCAATGTTGCTTTACCATCTCAGCATGCTTTGCAGTACTCTGGGTCACTATGGATGAAAAATCACTAATTTAATTCTCATCCTATCACATCTTCTGGCAAGCAGAATATGACTTGTGTGGAACTGTCCGGGTAGTTGCAGCAGTTTGCAAACAGTTTGTGCACCGACCCCACGCGCACACACACTTTAATACTCCTTTGACATAAAGTACTGCTATTCAAAAAGCCACAAAAACTGCTATTCAAAAGAAAGCCAAACTTAAAGCCACAAGTACACTCCCATTTGGATATATTTTAAGTAGTCCATTAGACTGTAAATCCAAAACCTACTCACTGACACAAACCTGATCTGATTTCACTATTTCCTGAAAGAGAAAAAAAAAACAACCCACAAAAACCCCAAACAGTACTAAAAACTTACAGGGCTGTTAGTCCACCGTTTCGCTCTGGCACACGGTACATTATTTAACTGCAGTGCCTGAAAAAGTAACTTGACCTCTCTGGGAAGGTGGGCGGTATTATTCAAGCTGAAACATTAGAAACATGCATAATTACTCTGGGTATTTGCCACACATTCTTTCATCCGTAAACCAATATGAGTGGAAAAGTCACACTGACACTCCAGGCTTAGATCATATCTCAGCCATCAATTACAAAGATTTTTCATGAGGTCTCAGGAGAACAAAATTTCTTTGAGAGAAATTTTCTCTGGAATTAAGTGTGCGTATGTTACCAAGATAAAATGTCAGTGCTGCCAACTCAGAGACAAGATTTCAGCAGGCTGAACCATGAATTTTGAGCTTTCTGCCACACCACTTACAATACTATAATTTTGTTTTCCTTCAACCCTACAAACCCATTGCATCCATTAATGTGGCACTTCTGAGGATGCCTGATGTAGCACCAACCACACCATTTATCATCCTGCAGGGTGATGCCTCACACAGCTGTGTGGTGCCTGCCTGCTCCTCAGCAAACCCAAGAACCTTTGGCAGAATCAAACCATCCATAGGTCTTGGTGGGATAAAAACCCACTGGAAGGCAGAACAGGCAGATGAAGCATGAAGAAAAGAGACCATGCTTGTTCCTGACTCCTAAGGTATCCACAGCTCACATCATGGCTGCTGCCTATGCTAATGGCAATTCCCCCTTGACACAAAGCACACCAAGTGTCCTCTGCATTTACCCCTGTCTTCCCTTCAAGGATATGGCAGCATTCACATTTCAAGTTTTGGGTGGCAGAACCACAAGAAAAATTAAATACTACAAGCCAATATTCACAGCTAGAGCTGTGAAATAGACAACATTTTCAGTACTTTTAAGGTTTCAGTACTTCTTAAGGCTAACAGCACAAAATGTAATTTTTTTCTGAAGAGAGAGAAAATGCCGTTCACAAGACAGAAGAACTGCACACACATGTCAAATAACAGCTTTCTCTTTCAAAGTTCTCATATTCCTCACAATCAAGATTTAGCTGCACTCTTGACCAACTGAGATGCAGCAATACCTATAGCTGATCTGAACTCAATTGCCACTGAATTTATTTTGATAGCAACATCTACATATTACTGTTCTGGGCAACTGACCTTACTAACCCCTTGCTACAACAGAACTTCCAGCATTCTTGATTCAGCCCATTTCACTCTCGGTGCTTGGCAGAAATATATGCGGAATACAAGGTATTCACTTCAGCTAATTCCTCAGGCATTAGGGCAAATGCATGCATCTGGAACACTGTTCCAGCAAAGATACATGAATAATTCTAGAATCATTCTTCTGTTTTTCAAGCAGTCCAGTGACCCTGTGTCTCTAGTTTATCATTATATACTTCCAAAACTTTGGCAATCATAGCAATTCAGACAGTGAAGCACCTCTTGATATTTTAAAGTCAGATTTTGTAGTATCAACAATGTGTTTTCGCTTTATGTGGGATAACCATGTATGTCAGGGAATATAAGTTGCCACAGTAATCTCATAGAAAGTAAAACTTCGGGGCAGTATTTCCCACATGTATTTGAAATCTTAATATGTGAAAATCAATCAGTGTTAAGCTATTTTGACCATATAACCAGAACTTGCTGGAGATTTTTTTGTTAAAATGTTTTTGTAAACAACAGTTTATGTAGCGTGTAAAACCTGCGTACTTTCTTATACATGTGTGAAAAGTATGGACAGCTTTGTTTTGAAGATTCTCTCTTCAACATAAACTAGAAAAGAATTGAACAGCTACACGGTGACCACCTTAAGTCTTGCCTAAAATATCTGGTAAAAAGGTCTGAGGTATGCAACGAAAATGCTTTAAGTCAAACAGCAGTGACTTGTGGTAAAGAAACAGAACAAAGATCTAAGTTTGCATCAAATGTTGGTTGCAGTCATTTAAGCGCCACTGTTTAAAAGCAGAAATTTTTCCAGTCTGTTTCAGTATTTGCTATTCTAGTAAACACAAATAAAGGGAAAAGTCAACATTATAGTTTTAAGATTCCATTTTCAAAGCTGCTTGATAACAACCTTCCCCACGTCTTTCTCCTGGGAAAGAGCTGCTAGAGAATAGAGCTAATTAGGGCTTGTCAATTAAGCTCTCTCTCCTGCTTTGTTGAAAAAACCTGGACAAATAGCTTATCCTTGGATAGACCCGGGGGCCTTTCACAAATATTTTGTATTCCACAGCAAGCTTAGGCACATTGCATAAACATCTGGAGTACTCACTAGAAACACGAACATCTCCCTGCTCTGCCCTGCAGCAAGTGCCTTCATGACACTTTCATCAGCAGTGACAGAGAGAAAATAGTATTATTGTGGGCTTCAATCCAAAAAAATGTTGTCATGTATAGCCTGTCGGTATGCACACGAAAATTTGGCAAAAAAGGGAGGAGGGGTAATTCAGGTGCACAAACAAGTGGTCCAGTCTTCCTTCTCAGTACTGAAGTTCTGAGAGAAAGAAGGAAAAAAAGAGCCTTGCATCATTATTAAGAGAGAGTTTTTCCAGAATGATTGGAGACTAAACTGCTTTGGGAGGAAACAGCAGTGAAAACAGATATGTTCATATTTTCCCTGGACATACAGTCCAGTTTGGAAGTGCTCTCAGCATAAAGAAGTTAAGACAAAGACAAATCATCCTGAGGTACTCTTGGCACCACCCCAGACCAAGAGCACAGAGAAAACCACACTGTATGAAACAGGGGCACCTACAAAATGTCCCTGCTCTTGACCACGACATGGCCCACAATCAGTAAACCAGTTGCTCACAAAAGAGCAGATACTTTGATACCACATTTCAGTGTAGCTGGACTGGAGCCAAGAACCTGCATACTCTGGGATACCAGCTATACATAAGGAGGGAAAGGCACACACAACTCTCTAGCATGCTGTCACAAAGTCCTAGAACAGCAACATCTGTGCCTTCAGTTTTGCCATAATTCTGCTGGTGTTTTTGCAGTCCATCAAGCCAAACCACTGAACAATTTTTTGTGTATTTATTTTTCAGATCTGTAGAGCTGTATCTTACCGTACATTACAGCAACTGCTTAATAGGTGTAGTTTGACTACCTCAAAATATCACCAGGGAAACAGTCTCTCTTCACTGCTACTCACAGCACAGCACTGAAGGCTTCTGCTAAGAAAAACAAAAGCAATAGCAAACAAGGTGCAGTAATTAGTCATTTAAAAATACACAAAATCCATGCATGTGCTAAGCATGAAAGAAGCTGTCCTGAGAGCTAGATGCTCTGAGATCACATTTCAAAGCAGCACAGTATCGTTCTGTTAATCTTTTGGGAAAACCAGCATGGATATTCTGGTGCAATGTAATTAAGGCAGGAATTCCAGCCCCTCCATTGTGACCTCCACAGAAACCCCAGGGGTCAAGAATGGTAGCCTGTACCCACTACAGCACTAATACAGCAGTACTATAAACAAAAAAGCCTGCAACAATAGTACCAACAAGTTTCAGGGAGTTTAGAAAGACTTTAGGTACACTCAAAATACACTCCCACAAAGCAGCTTCTACCACAACCAAAAGTGAAAAGCCGTTTTTCTGAAGGTAGTTGCAGAAATTTTTATTTTTACTATGTAGGTAGAAAAAGGTTTGACATAATCACTTTCATGTTTTATTCTCAACAAATACCCATGCTTATCAAAACAGTAATTAAAGATTTGCTTTCTTAGAGCAATGTTTAGTGAACAAAATGAAGCCAAGGGGAAGGAGACTTCTTGCTCTAACAGTGAAGTTCCACACAGAGAGAAGGAGGGTTTGGAGAAAATGTTGGGTTTTTTAGCCCTTGAGCCACAGTAACTCCCGGGTGAAACCTCATGGGCTCATGCAAAGCTGCAGCGGGCAGTGGCAATGCTATTCTCGCCCTGCATACTGCAGCAGCCATGCCCTTTTGTGCCCAACACCTCCCAGCAGTGACCAACAAGGACTGCACCATCCAAAGGACAGCACAGACAGGCAAAGTGTGTAAGGTGGGAATGGCAACACCCAGCTCTGCAAAGGCCCTGTTTGGTGGAAACTTTAACCGAACTCTACCCAGAATGCTTGGCATAAGCTGTCTCGGGTGGACCGGCATCAAATCATGAAAAGAGATAATCAGGTTTTTTCTCATTCTCACCCTTTGCAATCTGAGAACAGTGAAAGAGGACACTGCCTAGCAAGAAGATTGCTAATTAATTCCTCCTCACCCAGGCATTGCAAAGCTTCTAGATGCAAAGTACCTGCTTATCTAGCAACAAGCACGTGATAGCATTTTAAGAACGGACTTCATTTGCTTTGAAAAATACAATTTAAAAGACACAATCATCTTAAGATTTTCTCTATCAGAAGCGAGAAAAAGTGACAGTAAGGCACCATCACTCTTGTAAGGCATCATCGCTAATTTTTCAGGGCACCAGCTTACCCTGCACAGTGAGTTTGGTGGGAGGTCAGCATGACAAAGGTGTAGATGCTTTCAAATGTATAATGAGATCTCATATCTCTCAGCTGAACAAGTTTTCCTGAAATAAACTATTTCTGAACAAGATGCAACAGGATAGAGATGCCTTGCTGTAAGGGCAGGACCAGTATGCAGCTGCAAGTGACATGTCAGTTTTAAGACACGGGCAGCTAACACACTTTAAAACCAAGGAAGCAGGACTCTAAAGTGTCAGTTATCTTGAATCAAAGGCTAAAAAAAGCAGCTTGGATATAGCACTAAAACAAGATATGAAACAGAAGAAACAATGGGAAAACACTCTACAAAAAGAGTTCAGCACACTTTTCACATTATGTATTTTAGGTATTCTGCAAAGACTGCTGTTAGTAAAATCACAATACAAATAACAGAAGTTCCAATAGCAAAAGTCAAAACTTCCGGCTGTCATTAGGCAGATAGATCCAGAAGTCAAGTATTCTCTGCACTCAGCTGTAGCATTTTGTAGTGGCAAAGGGACACCACAATAATTTAAACTGTAAATAAAACATCCACCTGTCTGAACAAAGACTCAATAATTGTTCTCCTTTTCCTTCTATTTATATCCCTATTTTAGCTAGGACAAAAATTTGTTTTTAATGAGGAAGGACAAGGTATAAACTTGTGCCACACCCAAAAGCTCGAGTCTCCTTGCCTTTTTTCAGTTACATTAGTAGCTCCCAGCACTACTTATCTTCATCTTTGCTTTACCAAAAATGAAGGAGCATCAAGATCAGGTCTTCACAACTGCATGAGTACAACTGGGCCAACTGGACAAACACAGACAATGGAATCCTTTTTTTTTTCTTGTGTTATCACCCTCTAGATACACAGAACTCAATATGCACTGGAGATGTGCAGCCTAGCCAGCTGTGTTTTCTCACACAATTTTTTCATCCCTTTGTCCCCATCCTTTTCTTTCTACCCACCCACACAGCAATTTCAGCCACCTATTTTACCCAGGGTTAAAAAAAATATTATCATTTCTGGCCTTACAGCACACAAATTTCATTGAAATCTGAGAAGCAAGAATGTTTTACTTCGTTTGAACCTGAAGACACCTGCAGCTCAGTCT
The DNA here is from genome assembly GCA_013399455.1 of Anthoscopus minutus. NCBI lineage: Eukaryota > Metazoa > Chordata > Aves > Passeriformes > Paridae > Anthoscopus > Anthoscopus minutus. The sequence continues at coordinate 38,573 of VWYI01014819.1, read as the reverse complement.
CAGGAGAGCAATTCAGAGTCAAAAGTAAGAAAATGAAAATGTCAAGGACCATATAATACCTTGAAACAAACCAGACTTTGTGCTGGGCAAACGACAGCAATACCATTTGTTTTGTTTTCTTTCCTTTTAAAACAGAGACCTTCACTGTAAGATACATCATTCTAGGTTAATGAGTCCCTCTCTCCAAGCTCCTCTCTGACAAACTGATTGGCTTGAAATCTTTCTTTGGACAAGAAATCAGGACGAGGTCATTTAAAAGACCCTGAAGATGCAGCAGGCTGAATCAAGAATTCTGATGTCCAGAGCTCAGGCTGGATAAGCAGCTGCCCTCTGGCTGACTACTAAACATTTCACACCAAAGCTATTCCATCTGAAGAACATTACAGAAAACAAAAGGCATAGGGACAGACTTCCTACTACATTAAGTTACTTCTTCTCAAAAGGAATAAAACGCCTCATTTTTGAGTGAGAGAATGAGGGTGAGTCCTTCTGTACCTGGAATAAACACACTTGTGCACATTCCTCCCTTTCATGCTGTGTACATCTCTACTTGGCATTGCAAGCTGTTGCAAGATGACTCAGCTAGTTACTGATTAACATCTCACTTCATGTCTTTTCTGTGTGCCTCAATCCAACTCTTCTCACATCCATCAAGACACCCTGACACGATGCATTTCCTTCAATTTTGTCCTCAGGTGTACCGGACAAACACAAACTCAATAGCCCAGAGTTCACCATGTACCACCAATTTTCTTCTTCCCGCTCCAGAACACAAACCCCTGTCCTTCAAGCTACACAGTGCTGCAGCACAAGCCTTTAACATCTCCAAAGGCACTGAAGGCAGCAGAACAGGGTTTGCCACCCCGTGTTTCCATGCCTTCCTTTCATTCCATACAGAGACAAGAAGAGGTGTCAGTTCAGGTATCTCCAGATACTGAGAGATCCTGGCAGCTGAGCCACCATGCAATGCATCAACCATTTGTTTCTGGAGAGCAGGGCCTGGCCTTCCTGCCCAGAGAGAGTATATGTGCAAATATGGGGTGGGGAATTACTTTAGGGTGACTGAGAAACATGGCACTTCAAATCAGAGAGCAGGGAAAAAACACATACCTCAGTTTTGGGTATATTTCACCCAGATACAATTTTTATAGGAAAAAAACCCCAACCTTTTCCTAAATATTGAAGAGATCATGTCCATCCTTCATAATGAGACTGCTGTCTTAAATTGTCATCTAGAGCTGTGTGCTTTCATGGACAAAAGGAATCAGCACCCCTGCCCCCAAGGAGCTTTCTTGTAACAGCTTCTAAAAAGTGATGTTACCCAGCCACTATTGCACTGCCTTGCACCCTGACCTTCCCTCTTCCTCCTTCTCCTCAGGCATCAACACAACCTTATTCAGTTTTATTTCCTCACAGAACACAAACCTCACATTCCCTAGCTGAAGACCACCTTCACCTGTGCCTGCTTCTCCCACCAGCACTGGCACCCGCACAGACATGTACACACCTGTCCCAAGAGCAGCACCCTACCTGTGTTCCAGCAAACAGAGAAATCCCAGGCATAGGATCTCACCCCTTCTCTTGCTCTACTCCCACAGCATGGCATTTCCAATAAAGTATTATGCAAACACACAGACACAGATGCTGCAAATATAGCCAAGTTCTGCCCAGGGGGTCTTACTTCACTGCATTTTTGCAGTGCAGTACATTTTTGCACAATGAGTACCCGTAAACCCTGCAATTCCCAGAAGCCCTGAGAGCAGTGTACATGTGAAGTCACATCTTCATAGTGCCACAAAGCCTCCACAGGCCAATGCAGTGCCAAGTGACACACAACTGTCTTTCAGGAACAGAGGCAGAAGAGGAGGCAAACAGAGAAAAGTTACTGTTGACACTGGAAGCCTGTTTGCTGCTTTCAGAGTTGTATCAGGAGATAAGCTAAGAGATTCACAGAATCACAGGGTTGGAAGAGACCTTCAAGATCATCCACTCCAACCCAACCCTAACACCTCAACTAAGCCATGGCACCAAAGTACCACATCCAGTCTTTTTTTAAACACATCCAGCTATGGTGACTCCACCACCTCCCAGGGCAAACTATTCCAGTACTTTATCACTCTTTAGCACTCAAAAGTGATAAACTTTTTCCTGAGATCCAACCTATATTTTCCTTGGCACAGTTTAAGACTGTGTACTCTGGTTCTGTCAGTTGCTACCTGAACAAAGAGACCAAACCCCACCTGACTACAGCCACCTTTCAGGGAGCTGTAGAGAGTGATGAGGTCACCCATGAGTCTCTTCTCTCCAGATCTTTTGCCACCTGCATGTAACTTACTAGCACACCTGATCCAATTTCCAAATGTGATCTCTAGCAGTCTATGCAGGCTGCTCTGTAAAATTAACAGTGTCAACCCCATTTTACTTGGGTTATAGCCAAAAATCACTCCTGTGCAAGGACGTCTCCATCCCAATAAATATTAGACAATATTTATATATGCATCAAACCCACAGTTTGGAAAAAAAAGTTAATTCACCCAAGAGCGCTTTGATCCTCTGACAAATCATTTCCTGATTAAAGCTGAAACAACAAAAAGGACTTTGGACACCAACCAGCTGTCACACTTGTGTTGTGAGTTGGCACTAAATCCCACAAAGCCTGAGAGGAAAGATTTAGGTGGTGGGAGGGGAGCAAACAGTCTATTTGCATTCACAGCATGCAAGTTCCCTCTGGAATGGCAATTCCTTCTCTGGCTGCCTATCTGAAGCAAGCTAACAGAACAGGGATCCATCAAAACTCACCAAAAGGAAAGCAAGCAACTGCAGGACAATTTGGAAGTACTGAATTATTGCAAAACTTGTTGGATGTACTACAGCTGGGGGTGTTGTGTGTTAGAGGAGCTGTTTTGTTTTGCTTTGCTCTCCCAAAAGTTGTTTAGAAAAATTCCCAAATGCAATGACCCATTTGAAACCTTTGGGCCTGAGCTGACTGAGAGGAAAACAAAAAAATGAGTTTAACAAAGATCTGAGACAGCAGCTGGGAAAAGTGAAGGCAGAGCTGAGTTTTAGTAGTCATCTCCTTTTTTCCTACTGAAATGAAGCATTCACCATTACTTGTAACCTTAAAAAAAAGTCCTGATGCTAGCAGGCTTCTTTCAACATTCTTCATCAGATAGTCTCTCAGTTAGTAATATTTTCCCATGCTTCTACTAGCAAATAGAACCTTTTGCAATTAAAAAGAAATGCAGCTTGGGGGAATGCATATTACAAATATATTTTGCTACATAGTTCCGGTATAATGAACTCTTAATTTAAAAAAACCCAACGAGACCCAAACATTGTTAATTCAAAGTGTTGAAAGAAACAGTCCACAAAACAGAATCATTTCTTCCAAACTTCAGCCTCATTTTAACTGATGTGTTTTATCACCAGGCGTCGAGAAATTGGTTCCACAATCTCATTAAATCAATAGGCCATAATACAGAAAATAAAAGAGACTGACTAACCCTTGAGATGCTCTTGGTATCTTAGTGTTTATTAACTTTTACCAGAGACGTCATAAAACTGAACTCCTAAAGTCTCTCCTTGGGACAGACTTGTTACTTTTCTATTCCTCCTCATTAAAAAAAAGTGTTATGGGCAGGCAACTCTCAGATGTGCTGCTCGACCTGCCACCTGCCTACTTCCAACAAAACCAGTATCTTCAAACTTCGAAGCACAAAGGGACCAAATTGATAAAATTCATGCCTGGCACTGTGAACTGCCTAACACCAGATCCAGGGCTGACATTACTGCAAGCCTTTCATAGGGCTCCGTTGTGATGCAAATAAAGTACAATCCCCAGGCACAAAAAAGTAATTAAACCGGAATTAGGTTTAATAAGAAACTGGCAAGCTGAAGGAAAAAACTGGGTTAAAAGGAACACTAAGGAAAGCCCTACAAAGAGTGGGAAATGCCTGTTTACAATTACATTTCAGCAAACAAAGGAAACAGGTATGAGAACCGCAATGCTCTACAGCCAGCAGCTTCCACTGCAGGCTCAGCCGGCTTGGTTTCCACAGTGTGAGCTGTGCACTCACATCACCGTTCTCACCCCATGAGCCTGACAGACTGTGCCATCCAGTCCTGCCCGTGGGCTGAGAGCACTGACAGCATTTTCACTTTGCAGCCTGCTGCTCAGCCCGCGGGTCACACCGGCAGGGACGGGGCTAATGCCAGCAACAAGCCAGCTCTGTGTGAGACCTGGAGCCAGGGCCAGCCGGGCTCCCAGCAGCTCCCCAGCTGCTGACCAAACAGGGAATTGAGCAAACTGGCCTCACATGCTATTAGGTCAGGAGTTAAAATATCTCAATGACCTGCAATGTCCATCATGAACAAGGGCTGATAAACACCAGAGCCTTCGAGAATACAAACTCATCTAAAAAAATCCCACCCAGGCTCTGATGCAATTTCTGTCACTTCCAATAGACAGCAAGACCAAAGTAAGGAGGGGTTTCCTTTATTTCCTTTATTCTGAAAAAAAAAAAAAAAAAGAAGAAATAATGATGATGTAAAATGAAATTTTAAGAAGGAATCAAGGAAATGGACTTCCAAGATCAGAGAGAAGCTCAGCATGTTAGCATAGCAAGACAAATACTTCGCCTTTTTTCATGGTAAGAAGCCCTGAAGCTAGGAACCTCTTTGCCTGTAGCTCCATCTTCAAGATCAGCACTAATCACCTCTTCCATCAGCACTATCCAACTTGACTGGGGCATCCAAGATGAACTGCAAATCAGTAATGCAGCACAGCAGCAAAACATAATGCATACAGGAATAGTCCCAACACAGACTGGGGCTATTTCTGACTCAGAAGGTATGCAGTCCTGTAACAAGCCGCTGTGAATTAGCACGTTAACAGCAACAGGAAACCAATCGATCTGTTAAAGGAAAAATCATACATAAATCAGCCTAGAAGAGTGTTCAGAGCTAAGAAAATGCCAGATTCCTGCAGCAAGCAGGAAGAGCTTAAGAGAGCAAACACATGCTTTGTGCCACAGGCACAGCTGGTCACAGCCCATGGCCAGAGGAGAGGGCAGTGACCAGCTAATCCACAGCCCCTACTACCCAGCTGCAAACAACAGCACTCATTAAAGCAAGCACAGAACTTTAAGCATTTGTGCTGTGACCTCTAGCCACTATGTGGTTTATTCCTGGTTGTATTCTGCTGAGAAGATGACAGAAATCCAAGTTCTCAGACACTAAGAGAGAAGACAAGGCCATGCTAACATTCCTTGCCAGAAATGTTCTCTCTGCACACTGCCAAGAAGTAGTATGTATACCTTTTATTAGCTACACAAACTTTCTCTGCAATGCTGAGCCTTGACCTTGGTACCAAGAATAGTCCAGTATATCATCTTTTTTTCATTTCCAAATTAGAACACTTTATAAGACTACAACAGCCTAAAAAGTCATAGCAGTTGTCCACTGCTGCTGTGTTACAGCGAGAGGCAGCTGTATCTTTTTGCCCCCCCCACCAATTCCAGTGACAAGAAAAGGAATTGCACTCTGGCTCATTACTCCTGCTCCTGCAACAGCCCCATGAGACAAAGTTCAAAACTAGCAGAAATTTGATGACGGGCTGAAAATGTGAAGCAAAGGACAGTTTCTCAAGAAAAAGTTATACTTGTCAGACAGAGGAGCCTGAATTCTGTCAGAGACAGCTCTTTCACTTCTCCCTTTTACTTCTTCCATTTTCTTCTTGGTGACACCCCCCCTCCACCTTTTCTGTATTGCCTTAGAGACTTTGAACAGAGCAAGCATTCAGGGGCAGGGTAAAAGAGGAGGAGCAGGCACGACTTGATGAGCATTGAACAAAGTGTGTGCTAGATAGAAAAGTTACAGGAAATAAAAGGAGTCCATAGAGCTGACAGAGGAATAGCAAAAGCATGAGAACAGCCAAGATGCTTCACAGACATGTCTGGGCAAACGTTCAAGGCCACGAGGTAAAACTACCAGAAGCCAGAAGTTACACTGTGCCTCTCTGTACTCCTGTAAAACCTACCCTGAACGTCCCCAGAGACAGACCCACAGGCAACACAACAACTTCCACTCAGTGACTTACTCATAGATGAGAGAAACCAGCTGTGTTAGGCATCCAGGACTCCCCTAATCCTTCTTAATTAATGAGCAGCTGGTAATCAACCTGATTTAAGATGAGGCAATGGGCACAGACGGGCAATGAACTCACAAATATAGTCATGAAGGTGGCTGGCCAGCATGGACTAGTTAGAGCTGTGCATGGAATATGTTTAACCTCCAGTTACTGATCAAAACCAGTATTTCTAGCAGGGATATTTTTAGCCTCTTCATATTTCTGCAGTGCAGTCAAAATTTCTGGTAACTCTCAGAATTATTCACCTAATTCTCCAAAACTAGCAGGAAGTTGATTTCAATTTTTCTGAGAAGACTGTGCTGAAACCCATATCACCATGAGCTGCCTGGCTATCTTGCTCTGGGCACGTGAAGTTCTCTGTGTGGCAGGTTAAAGAGCTGGGCAGAAGTACCATTTCAGGTATCTGACTTGAATTTATCCCTTTATAAATTCAAAAACCACCTCAGCAATGGTCATCTCCTTCTAGCAAAAGCTAGGATAATATACTGCAGTTAAATCCGTACCTGAAAGCCACCATAGCTTTAATTAGATTCAGTCAAATCCAGGTCTTTGCAGTCTAGACATGGTTTAGCAAGTGCTTTTATGTGAGTAATTCACTGAGAGAGATCACATGTTATCTGGAGCTTATCTTAGTTTTGGCAAAAAAATAGCTGGATTTTGACAGGCCAAACACAGCCAACCTAACTATTCAAGCATCGGTCCAAGGGAAGATTTTACTTAACAAAGGAAGGACAATGTTCCTCCTTGGGCCTAATGCTTTTCTAGAGTTTAGCCAGCCACAAAAGACATTTCCATTCAGAGCAAGAGCATTAAACAGGACAATTCTGCAACACAGCACAGACATGAATCTTGAGGCAATACCGAATACAGACTCCATCCCTTACACCAGCCCCTCCTGCAGTCACTGTAATACTCTGGGTTTTAGACAAAGGTCCAGAGATTAATAGAAAGGAGAGAGGAAAAGCATATGGAGTACCTACTGCTTCTGACCTATGGTACATACACACTGGTCACACACCTATTTACAGCAACTTTATGCAGGAATGTCAGGGCAGCCTTAATGGCTTGAGAACTCCTGCGCTGAAATTGAAGCGACGAGATGCTCCACCGCCAACAAGCCAATTTGACTAAGCCTTAATATAGATACAAAATTGCTGTTGTCTCACAGAAGTTGTTAGTGCTCCTAGCTGCATATAAATACATTATTGCTATTTTTCATTTGCTCAAAGAATCTTTGGTTTAGCACCAGCAAGACATGGGAAACAGCCTGTTTCTGAAGACAGGATGTGCAGGAAAGCGCCTTACATGTCCAGCTGGTTCTTCCACAGGGCAGTGCCAGTATCACAGGCCAGACAGTCCCCCTCCTTGCAATGAGACTCTCTCGGCACTGATGAAACACTAGCTGTAACTGGACATTGTAGCAAAAGAGTATTTGGAAGTTCAGTTAACAGTTGTACTTGAATGCACCAGTATGAATAAAGCAACCCATAAATCGTCTCATTTTCACTCTGAGTTGAAGACAACTGTTATTTTCTGTAACACAGTTAGGCTCACTTTTGTGATGCAAATTAGCAAGTTGCTTGGAGGAAGAGGTGGGGAGGAAAAGTCTTTTAACTGAAATTACAATGAAACTTCCTCCCTACACAATAGTCACAGACACCAGTTCCAGTGGTGTCTCCTCCAGAACCCCAATTTTCTCCTTCAGCCCGTGCACAGCCAAACCTCTGCCTCCTGACTGCACACTCTCCTCACCACTGCGTCCATCTGCCTCATTCACTTGCAGTCACCACAGAGACCCTGAACCACCCAGAACAGCCACCAAGTGTGTTATACCGGGGGACAAAAACCGCTGCTCTTCCATGAAGATGTAGGTACAAGGAAACTTTACCAAGCAGTAACAGCCTCCAAAGCAAATCCCCATCTCAAATGAAATGTGGCTCAGGAATGTGAGCTATGTGGGCAGGGGGGCTCTAATGGATATAAAGGGAAGAGATGAGCAGGCAGGCTGCCTTCACAACACTGGTCTCCTCAACAGGGCAGAGGACTAGCTTAGCCACCTCCCTCATCCCACTGTGTGCAGGCAGAGCTCGGGAATGTGAGCAATGCAAGAGGGGGCCAGGGGGCTTTGCTGCCCGGGAGAGAGGGATGGGGGGGGTACCAGGGGAACAATACAAGAAGACCAAGAGGCAGCTGGGGTTGCTGAGGAGTAGAAGCTCCCTTTAACGGGGTGGAGGGGGGCCTGTGGAGGCTCAGCTACAGGCTGCAAACCAACAAATGTCTCTTCCTGTCCCAGTCACCCTGTGCTTGTGGAAACAAAACTTCAAATGTAGCTTTACAAAAAGTCTGTCATTAATCTCTACCAGCTAAAACAAACTGCAGGCCTTTCTGGTTTTTTGGCCAATTGATGGCATGAAAAATATACCAGCGTTAAGACTAATAAATCCAGGCATTTAACACTTCCTGAGGCAGAGACTTAATATTCAGCTGTACTCGCACAAACCTTCTCTCCCCCCGGCTAACAAAAGATGGAAGTGCTACAGGTAATAGCCCTGAAATCCTCTGAAGTCTGCTTCAGCCAAAACCAACAACCCCTTAAAACACGAGCAATATTCTGTCAACTGCTTATTTATAAGATTCTCTAAGAACCCCATTTATTTCAACCACCTTTTCTCGATCCCCAGATCCTAGTCCAACCACTAAGTGTCTGAGCACTGCCTATCTGGCTGGAGCAGCAGCCTCCCAGGAGGTGCACCTCCCACTGCTGGCTCTCCGGAGTGAGCACTGACTGCATCTCCTCGGCACGCCTACCGCACAACTCGTGATAGTCATGATGTGCGCACAGATACAAAAACGGGTTTGTTTTCCTTAAATTTCCTCAGTGAGAAGACTCCTGGCAGTCACTAGTGCTTTCGTTGACGTGATCCTGGCAACATTGCTTAAAAACATGACAGTGGGCACAAGCAGCAGTAGTGAGAGGACGAGAAACTGCAAGAAAAACACAAAGGAGACAAAGACTCAATGCTAAATCACAGGACCAAGGCAACTTCCACTACACATATCAAAACCCTTGTCTACTCAAAACAAACCCATGCATAAAGCAGCCCATGACACCACAAGAACAAAGTAAGAAGCATACATCAAATTTGTCAGCCCAGTTCAACCATGCTGACAATATGCATGAACTGCAGCTAATCATGTCTACATCATTTCCATCACCTCTTTGTATTAGAGGGATTTCACCTTGGTCTTTGAATGTTACTGACTTGTTATTGCACAGAAAGCTGCCTGAGCAGGCTGCTGGCAAAATGTCAGTTGAGAAAATGGTCAATGATGCCAGAGTAAGACTAGCATTCATCTGAGGAAAGAAAACCTTCCAAGAGCTTATCATCAAGGAAAAAAAAATGAAAGCAGCAACTTGAAAGTTTAAGAACAAGTTCAGCCCTACATATCAGGAAGGAATGAAACTTAAGCTAAAAATCTCTTCTTGTATTGCATTGTCTAAATCTTAAGATTAGTCTTGGAAAAAGACTATTGTTTTAAAAGTGAAGTTATTATTTGAAAAAATGTGAAGTGTGGCTTTAAAAAAATCCATAAAGCAGCTTAATTCTAATCACATTCCTGTAAATCCAGACTGAACACCTGAGAAGAGCCAGATTAACCAAAACCTGCCTCCTCTGCTCAGGAACCCTAGCATTTTACATTTTGGTTTGGATCTTTTCCCCTTTTCCTTTTTTTGTTTGTTTGTTGGTTTTTTTAACGCAAAACTAGGTATTATGAACAGAGTTTAGAGCAACTTCAAAACTTACATTTCTATTAACTTTATTGTGAAGCCATTTCAAAACTGAGTAGTGACAACTGCTTTTCATTCAGCAATCCCATTTTCTGTTGCTAGACTCTAAAAGACAAAGTGCCAGACAGAGAGCTGAAAAATACAGAGCAGCAAGAGAAGGGCTCTGAAAATCACAGGCAGCTACAGAAATTCTGCTTCGATAAAGCTGTAAAGTCCCATCTTGGTTAAGGCCGATATTCTGTAACATCCAGACCAAGTTTTAACAACTTGTCCTCTTTGTTAGGATCTCTCCAGCCATTCTGCACCCATCTTTTACTTCTGCTCTCTTGTGCACTTACACCACACAGAACAAAAAAGCTAAGCCTGGCCTGCCAAATTACTTCAGCTTCCTGTCCCTGTTTGCCCCAGAAACCCAATTACAAAGTTAACTCATGCTAATGGAGCCTGAAGGGACGTGCACTCAACACTCAGCTACATGACAGGTCGCAATGAATGAACAGCCTGATTTTCACCCTGGTTTGGTATCTGAAACGTAAACAACGCACACTGAAGTTATCTACTGCAGAATGACAGATACATCTGGGTGTATCTGTGCCTAATTGGAGTGAAAAGTCAGATTCCAACGTATGAGTCATTACCCACTCTCCTTAAAAACAACACAAACAAACAAACCCCCCCCACAGCAGGACCGGCCCCTGATAGAAAGTTTCTACTCTGAAGTTTCTACACCAGTTTTTACTCTGAAGAAAGATTCAGCTAAACTAAACATATTCTCATAGCAGGTATTTTGTTGTATCTATTGAGAAAGATACACCCTGGGGGGAAAAAAAGCAAGGCTCTGCTTTAGTGCAGCCCTCCAAAAACTGAACTGCAATGGGAAGTACCTTATATCTTAGTGTATCTGTCTACTAACACTGCAGAGGATTCTGAAGAATTGAAACAGTACAACCCGTCTACTAAAAGGTGGGTTAATACCAAGCACTGGTCAGAAAATATGCACAACCTTGAATTGTGTTTGCCAAGCTGCAAAACGGAGAAGATCTATCAACTCTTTCATTCTGATTTCTCTTCTGTTGGAAGAATTCTGGAAACTGCGAGAAAAATTCTACAATATTGTTTCATTTAATAATTAAGCATGAATCAAGTGCCACTGCTTTTGTCTCACTATCAGTACCTTGACCAGTGACCCTAAAACACTCAAAAATGTCTACATAATTAGAGAGTAAATCTCCCTGGTCTGAATCTAAATACTACTTTTCCCAATCACTGCACTTCTTGGCAAATTCCCTCTAGAGAAATACTGAAGAGTCACATAAAACACTCGTGTATGTATCTTTCTACCGCTATCCACAATAGATTAGTCTGGGATATAGCTCTCTGAGATTCTCTACATAGAGATAGGCTGAGACCGAGATGAAAAGAGCATCATTTGCAGAGAGTTCACTATTGTCTGAGGTCCTCGGGGGCTTTTTGACACAGCTGCTCCAAAATAGCTCAGGAATTAGCACCATCCTTTTCTCATTTAGCAGCTCACGAAGTGAACGAAAACACCGTGATGGAAGCCCCACCATGCACAGCCATGTTTATGCACCTAAACAAACACATTCAACCTCTGACATTGTCTCACTTCAGGAAAGACTTCCAGCGGTCAAATGGGAAAACAGTTGTGGTAAAATAAAAAAAACAGAGAGAGAGAGAGAGAAAGGATCAAAATCGCTCTGGGGAGATAATTGTTTTAAACTAAACTCCTCATCTTTGAGACTAACAGGCTGCAGCCTGGTGGCAAGATGAGTAGAAAATGCAAGGCAAGGAAATCTCCCAGTCCGACCCACAAAGCAGGGCTTTGATGATCAGTGCTTCTGATCATCATCTCCCAAAGAGGTTCTAATGGACCAAAGTTTAAAACATATCACGTGGATTTCCAACTGCCCACAGCCTTGGGAGGCAATCGCACTTCCATGATTTCATGCCTGTTAATTTCTGACACATCCCTGTACTATCGCTGTGGCTTCCCACCCTCCCATGAAATGTTGGCACAGCCCGTGGAACACTGAACACACATCAAATAGCCGGGGGTGAGGGGAGGGAGGAAGGGAGGGAGGTATTCTAGCAGCCTGTTTCCAGCCAGATCAGTGTTCCAATCTGTTTTGTCCCACAACCACATTAATACTAGCACCAACAGACAGAAGGTGGCAGCTAAAGTGCAAGGGAAGAGCTCATTGCTTTCAGCCAGGCACAGGTTTTACTGTTTACCTGCAGCCCCTGTGGCACAGGCAGAGTCAAAAGGAAAGAGCCAGATCTGCAGATACGTGTGGGTACTGAATGAAACAAACATTTCTGGTGCCACTCGGCAATTTGTGATGGAAAATTATCTGAGTCAATCTGGGCAGCATCCTCCCCCTTAATAATGACACTGCAGAATTGGGAAGGGATCAGAAATAGTTGTAAATTGTGAAAGAGGCTTCAAAAATACAGTTCAATCTTTAACAGACCAAACAACATTATTTGGAAGAGGCTGGTGGGTTATGTAAAATAATGAACAGCTCATAAAAGCTAAATCCATGTTCATCCTTATGTCAAGAAGTGTTGATCAAGCCATACAATTAGGAGGCTGAAATGTGTGCACACATGCTACAGAACTCATTGTCAGTGCACAGCAGCCATAAAGGCTATCAGCTCAGTGAGACCAAGAGAAGGACAGAACATTTGTAACATAGGGTAACAGCCCTATCTAGAGCTAAAGTTAGGAATACTACTTGAAAAAATATGAAAAAAAAAGTCCAGGGACTTAGGGTTTAAAAGTCAATGTTAACTAATTACAGGCCCATACAAGACATATGGGATTGATTAGGTCTCATCAGTCTTACTAGAGGTACAGGTACCTCACATTTGATAAAATCCTCTGGTACATAACCTCTCAACCCAAAGCAGCCTTACTAAGGCTAGTGCCTGGTCCAATAACCAACATTTTGACTGTCTGCATCTTCTTGGACACCTCAGCAGCAGTGTAACCCACTTCTGCTAGGGTACTACTATTTCATTGTAAATGCACTGGACTCTTTGGGCCCAGAAGATGGTAGACCAGTAAGAAAAAGTAAGGTCCCCAGGATGAGGAAAGAGTACCTTTGAATAGCAAACAATTCAAGAGTAAATCCTTGTGGATATCTGCAACCAGCAGCTGAGGGCATCTACAGGCAGGAAGGACACCCTTGACTTCAGAGCACTAGCACATGATGAAACAGACCTAACACATCACCAGGCCAGCACAGACCACCAATCCATCCCATAAGTGTGGTGTCACAAACCTTTAGCCAAAAACCCAGTGAGGTGCCCTCACTGCCCTCCTGGACACCAAGCACCTCCAAACACCACAACAAGCTGTCTGCAGCTCACCACACACACAGCTGCAGAGAAGATGGAAAAACAGACATATTATGCACGTAGGAGACTTCTCTCACTGACACTTCCTTGGCTTGAGCTCTTGTGTGCCACACAGCAGCATCCCAGTACTCCAGGATGGCACAGCCATCTCTATGTGAGGAATAGGACAGAGGCACTATCCCTGAGCCCCAAAGCAAGCTGGGACACCCCCGGTGCCCAACATCCTCCCACCATCACCTTCACCAGAACATTTTCTGGAGACACCTTGTTTTAGGGAAAGGTAGTTACAACCTCCAACCTGTCAGGGCAGCTAACTTTTGGCTCCTGTGTGCAATAGGGAGCCTGTACACCAGAAAAGTATGTGAACAGCAGCTTGGCTTTTGAAAAGACCAGACGCAGATTGACAACGCTTATCCACAATTAAGTTCCAACTGATCTTGTCAGACTCCTCTGTCTTCAGTCTACTCACATCTCTAAAGAATTAAAGGGACATTGAAAATACGCATTCATGACTCATGTTTAATTGTGAGCTGTCCTTCCCCAGTACACCTCTAATTAGAAATCAGAAACACATTTTTGAGCTCATGAAGGCACCAAAAATTGGCATTAACTGACAAGGGAAGCGTGTGGGAGTGCTGTAAGTCCAACAGGATGCTGCCTTCTAAGTTATGCTTTAGCTAAACTAGTCATTGGGCTTAATGCAGGGTTAAGAGCCCAGTCTGTGGCAGCCCAGAAGAGAGATCAGATGCTCTTACCACCCTCCCGAATGAAAAATTTTTTTTCATTCCTATCAAAACTCAGAAAGCATTTCCCATATTCACTACAGCACATTACAATCTATTTTCCTTTTTCCTCATCATGGGCAAGTACATCCTTAGTGGTACAGGTACCCTTAATGGTGAAAAAGTGACTATCACCACATACATCCTTCTACTACCTGGAGTTTCCCTTGCCAGGGAAACTTTGGTGAAGTACAACTATAAACATGGCCTGAATCACTACTCAGATTTAACCACAAGTCTCAACACCATTGTCATAACTGCAGATACAGTTTCCAAAATTAAAACACATGGGCAGAATTCGGAATTAGAGAACACTTTAGACAGACCTTACAAGTATAATTCACAATGCAACACTGCTAGGAAAATATATAAACTGAAAAAAAAATTAATTATGCCAATTGTTCATTCCTGACATGTATTTATTTCTCTTCAGGTACTAGTCTTTTGACAGCTGGGAAGAGTCATCTAATTTGCATGTTATTTCCCCTCAACATATAGCCTCTATAAAGGAAGCAAGAGACAACAGTGGAGTGTCAGATTTGACAAGCCTAAGTAGTTTCCCTTGAGATGCCTAAATGCCTTTTTACAGCACTGCCAATTATTCAACCATGCAAGCAGATACTATTAAGATACTTAAAATTCATCATTTCCCACTAGGCTCAAACACATTATAAACCTTACCATACATCTCAATCTCTAGTCAAGATGAACTTATTCAATAATATTCATAAACATTTTTATTTCATAAAGGCTTGTGAAATATGTTATATACATAAGGTTAATAAAAATACAATGTGATTTTTAGATATTTTTTATATAGTTCAAATAAAAGACTTCTCAAGTTCTGTAAAAAGTTACAGCAGGCAATTCAAGTAAACTACATTTACTCCATCTTTAAGAAGTTAGGTGGAATCATAATTTTTGGAAGCAGTTCATTGCTACTTCTTGCTGCAATTCCATGTAAACTCCTCCTCATCATTACAACATGAAAACCTAGCACTTGTCATCTTGACACAACTCACAAAAACTCTAGATAAAATTAATACTCATGCACATACATACACACAAGCTTTCAAGCCACTTTCCAATTACTACGTTTCTGCCCTTTCTAACGTGCAGAGGAGAATTTAGATGGATAAACAGTACAAGCAATGACACCTGAAACACTCTCCTTTGGCCCATTAGTCAATTCCATTAGCTAAATGACTAGGAAAAATCCCCTTCTTCCCCATGACCTACCACTTCAACAGGTGCTGACACCACAAGAAAATCTGCAATACTCCTCAGTTAACAACTAATGTTTTAGCAACTAAAAGCACGATCAGATGACCATTCCTGTCAGTTCTTTGCAGTAGTTCTGCATCATTTGCAAAACTGAGTCTTCATTTGGACGTTTTCATTTCACTTTCAGCATCTATTATTTAGACATGCAGGGCACTGCAGAAATTGAGAAGCAAGCTGTACCAGAACCTTACAAACCTGAGAAAACTGCCAGAGTGAGAAAAGGCAAACAGATACCAAAGGGGAAGCTACTGTACCAACTCACCTCAAGCTGAAGTAATTTGTGCTAGGAGAAATACCTCCACTGCTGGTTCTCCCAAGGACGTGGGGTTTATAAAAACACACTGAACTGGCACCTAAAACCAGTTCACATTCTGTTTTCAATCAAAGGATGAAGATTTCTCCAGTGAAATTTTAAAGTAAAGCCCAATCTTAAAAGAAAGCAGGTCTGCACAAATTTAAAAACTAAGACTCTAGGGACTCCCATATGGGCTGGAGTGCTACAGAATTCGTCACTAAAATACACTTTACAATATGGATTTCCTTCTAGTTAGACCGCTAGCAATACAAAGGGACAAACCACACCGTGATGTCAGACAAATTAAACAGAATCAAATATAACACCAAATTCCATTACATACAGCCAGCAAAGCCACGAATTTTCGAGGCACACAAGAGTCTGTACCCACCTATCCTTCAGCCCAAGTTGCACTCCACCACAACCTGGGGTTGTGCTGCTGCCCCTGGTGCTGGTGTGACCCACACTCAGCACCGTGTGGAATGCAACAAGTTTCCACATCCCGTCACCCCACACCTTCATGCAACCAGAGCTGCAACCCCTTTTGCTCAAAACTAAAGAAGGAGGGACACAGGCTGTCCCGTGACATGACAATATCTCATCTCCTGGTGAGGAGGCAGTTTCGGGGCGGAATCCCATTTCACCTAGTCACTCATACCCAGCAGATGTTCCCAGACAAAAGAGAGACAAGACTTCAAAGATACTGCTTGCAGCACGGATTCGGCGCAGCTCTACTTCTGTCAGGCAGCACCACTGTGCCTTACTGGCACCCACTCCCTTTGGAAAACTGACTCTGGACTTAAGATCCAAGCAGCACTTCTAAGGACTTGAAATACCACCTGAACAAAAGTGTCAAGGCTTTCTCTGCACATCATGAACACTTATTAAATTAGTTTGACATTTCTAAAATTCACATCACCCCGATCAGCCTCCTCACTTTTCTTATATTTTCCTTCCTTCATGACAGACACCCACGTAACCTTTAATAAGACCCAGTCACTCTGACAGAGGGGTGAAATAAAATTGTAAGATACAGCTGGTATGTTTAATCCACAAATTCTCATGGTATCTTTTATGACTTGCCAAGATACAAGGTTGGCAACTATGCTACTGAACTGCAAAAAGGGCTTTGCCGCTACTTAAATGTTCTAGAGCTTTGATTTAACAGAAAGCACACTATGCCTGACCTTAAATCGGTACAAGAAAAGTTAAACTCAGCTTGGCCTTATGTGCAACTCGGGGACAAAGCAGTCACAAGAAAGATACTACCATTACTGAGGTTTGTGATTACGTCTGAATCAGTTTTCACACTTATATGTGTATTAAACTATTGGGTCCTACAAAGTTGTTTCAGAAAAAATAAGACTGCTTTCAAACACTTCAGGATATCTTTAAGAGTTTGTGAGTTGTTTTTTTTCTTTTTTTGAGATTCGTGAAGAGCAGCCAAAGTTAAGGCACTTTCATGTACTGAGCACCAAAGTCCAAACCCTTCCTCTTATCCCATCCCCCTACCCAAAAAAAATTCTTCACTCTTTTGAAGTACTGGCTCACAAGTTAGTGACGGCCCATTTAAACAAAGCAACACTGCTCTCATATGTGACCCATTCCACCCTCTCCTCGCCTCTGCCCAGGTGCTTCCCACCGCACCTGGCAGCACTTCCCTCGGGGCTGGGGGAGCCGCCGGCGGGGTCACCCCGGCCGGCGGGGCGCAGGGCAGGAAGGCGCCTCCGCTGCACCGAGAGCAGGCGGGATGCGGCGATGCACGGAACACGCGCGTCCGACCCCCGTTTGCCATAATCAAGCATTTTTACTCAAAACGGGGAGGGGGGGATAGCAACAACTCTTCGCGACACACTCACAGACCAGTCCGCCGGGACCGCCGTCTTCCTTGCAAGCGGAGCAGCACCGTGGCTGACCGTCTGCTCCCTGCTCCCGACTAGACCCAGGAGCTCCCCGGGGCCGGGAGGAATCGCGCCGCACCTCTCGACGAGAGGGGAGGCAGCAGCCTCGCCGGCGCTACGCTCACCCCTTGCCCTCGCACCCACGTCCAGCCCCAACCCGCCTCATCGCATCCTCCGCCGCTCACCTCCAGGCCCCGCGTCCCGGCGAGGAGGTGGGGCGGGAGGGCTCCC
>VWYI01014819.1:0-20720 GCA_013399455.1 Anthoscopus minutus | reverse complement strand
CCCCCCCCCCCCCCCCCCCCCCCGCCCGCCGCGCTGCGAGTCCGCGGAGCGCTCCGGCCGCGCTTTGTAGCCAGCGGCGGCCGCACTGCGGCTGCGCGCTGCCCAAAACCTGCGCCGCGCCTCCGGTCCCCCGCCCGCCGCCTGCCCCTGCATCCTCCGAGCCAGCCCTGCTGTCGCCCCTGCATCCTCCGAGCCAGCCCTCCTGTCGCCCCTGCATCCTCCGAGCCAGCCCTCCTGCCCCGCCGCGGGCCGGCTGCTCCCGCATCCTCCAGCCCTGCTACCCCGGCCTGGGCGTGCGGTGGGCTTGGGGGTGCACGGCGGGGCGGGAGAGCCCTGGCGGTGCGCGGGAGTGCAAGCGGCGGCGGCGGCGACAGCAGCAGCAGAGAGGAGTTGTCTTGCCCCCGTTTAAGAGCCTGCCTCGGCTGCTCACCGGGATGCGGGAACTTTTTGTCAGGGAGAGTAGGGTTACCGTCGGTGCTGCGCCTAGAAATTCAGCAACCTTGTGCAGATCTGCCAGGGGCTAACCCAAGTAGAGTCCGCGAGTGCAGGTTGGAGGGACTGGTTCGAAGCCCACAATAGAAATGTTGGCCTCAGCAGGTCTGATGAATGGGGTCAGATCCGATACCTGTCCAAGGCTGGTGTACAGTCCAGTGCTACGGAATTGGGATTCCGCGGTGGAGGCTCTCAAATGAAACGCTTTTTTCACATTGGAGCCTCGGCAGAATGTGCCCTCCGGTTGCATTGGGCTGGATGGGGTCCTCGATAGGGCTTTCAAAGAGAAAAATGAGCATCAGCTCCCTCTGCATTGTTTTGTGAACCTCAGCTTAAAACCAAAGTTTTTAGACTTGTGCCTTGATTTTTACCGGCCAGATGGCCAGAATAGGCCATCTCTAAAGCCATTTTCAACTGTGAAAGGATACAGTGGTTTTGTGTGCCTTGAATTTTTTCGCTTAAGGGTTTGAATATTCGGAATGGATTGATGGGTGGTTTCTTTCACTCCTCCCACTCTTATCTCAAGCGCTATCTCCATTGCCCCGGGGCTCCGATGTCTCCAGGAGCAAATGATTCAAAGCTTTGTGATGATGCCAGGAAGGGTTTCACAGGACAGTCCCTCCCAAATACAAATCAGAATCCACAGCCCAGGAGTAAGCAAGATGCAGGAGATTCAGTAAAGTCAGGAGTGAACAGAAAACAACGCCTGGTTTTCTTTTCCAGCTCTGGATATAGGACCCTGCAAGGTGATTATTGTAAGTTACTTCACAGAGCAAAAGGACACAGCTGAGGTGCAACACTCCTTGCTTTTTCTGGTTTTACGTGTCACAGAGCAAAAGGACACAGCTGAGGAGCAACACTCCTTGCTTTTTCTGGTTTTACGTGTAGTGCGCTATCAGATCTTGCGCATCTTCTGATCCCTTCTCATTCCCTTCTTTCTGTGTCATTCCTCTGCTTTTCTTCTGCCTTTCCCTGGTTAATTCTCCCGAAGCTCTGCATATTTCCAGATTTTTTTTTCAGGCATTATAACTGTAGTTCATGAACTTTGGGAGACTACCAAAATTTCTCTCAATGAATACTGATTCCAGAATAGACCAAGGAGGATATTAAGGAAATTTGAAAATCTCCTTTTTTTTTCCTCCCTTGTGGACCACACTCAAGTAATGGTAGACAAAATATGTTAGGATTCTCTTGTTCTATAAAAAGCTAATAGGCTCAGTGACATTTCCATCTAAATCATTTCCAGTATTTCTTCTGAAATCTCTAAAGCCATTAAAACGTTTTAGAGAATAAACAACATCAAGTATTTTTCTAAGTAAAGCTATTATGACATTGATATAAACCACCTCTCAAACCACAGAGCTTTTATTTTTAAAAATGGATTTTCGTACATTTTAATTCAAACCCACATATTTTTGGAAATATTGGGAGTCCAAATTTGCAAGCCCTACAGCTCTTTAAGATGCTAATAGTTATTAGTCCTGACTGCTAATTTCCTATCCGGTGGCTGGTTTTTTATGGCTGAATTATCAACTCTAAAAAAGGAGTTACTGATGAAAGAAGTAATCGAGATAACAGTGAGCACCACTTACCTTTTTTTATATTAACAACCAAAAAGAAAGTATATTAAGACTAGCAAACAACTCCTTACCATCAGCTTATTCATCTGAATAGCTGGGTCGGGACCATGTTGTACCAGATACTGTACAAACAGAATGAAAGCACTCAGACTACAACAGTGTACAGAGCAAACAGATAGGACTCTTTCCACTTCTCCCACTTAATCCTGTCTTTCAAGAGCTGCCAGCTCTTGGCAGTTAAAACAAGTGAAATTAAATAAAGAAATCAATTGTTGCATTACCTACGTAAGAATGACAGAAGTCTTTCAGTGCGGTGATGCAGTGGATGGGGCTTTTCCCTTTGATGGTTCAATTAAAACCAGTGGGTCTTGGTTCACCCTTCAGCTCTTTGGGGCTTGTCTGGCCCTGCAAAGGGCTTGCAGAGTGCACCAGCTGGGAGCCCGGGGACCGGCCAAATGGGGCAGAGCCGTGTATAGGCGAGCCCCAAGTAAGGAGGGGCAGCAAGCACCTGCAGATCTGCGCATGCATATGGGGAAGGCTGGGGGAGGCGACAGAGACCCCACCCTGTCGAGCACTAGGGAGAGAAATTTATCTCTGCCTAGATAAACCCAGCCAAAGCCTCCGGGATAAAGGGGGATGAAGATGTGAGCGTGTTGCTACTCTTTCACGGGAGTGAGACGTGAGGAGCAGGTTCCTCTTTCCCACCTGAGCACTGGCGCTGCCTTTGTCACTGTGAGAGATGCCAGTGCAGCTCCCACCGGGGGCTGTGGGCGTTTGCCTCACTCAGCCTAAGCGCCAGCAAGTAACAATGAGCTGGGAACAGGCGCTATTGCAAGGTTTTTCGAGCTCCCTGGGGTGGTTTTGTGGGGGGGGGGGATCTGCTCTGCCGGGTAGGAAGTCTGGACTCTTAAATATTTAGAGAAAAAGCCCTTACAACCCAAAAAAGGCCAAACCCACCTATCCTTCAAAAGGCCACATGCTCCATGTCTGTGAGTAGGAGATCATAAGTGGCATATCTGGAAGTAAGTAAAAGTAATACTTTGAAGTGAGAGAACACGTATTTTTCCATTATCTGGTCCAGATAAATATTGTGGTATGTTTTGACAGACATTTCAGATTGCTCACAATACAGATAAACCCTATGCACACATAGTGCACAGCATTAAAAACAAGAAGGACTTAAGAGAAATCATCTTGCTCTTCTGCAGTGAGCTCTCATGGATTTTCAGGCCCCATCCTTCTGGATTTTCACACTTCCCATGCCTGAAACCTGTTTTGTGTTGGACATCCCACACAGCTTACTCAGGAGACACCGGATCAGTCATGTCAGCATCCTCTGTGTTGCAAGTACACCTGAGTGTATGTGATCTGTGGGCCAAATTTAGAGGCAGCTTGCATCAACCCTGTTCCCAGCGATGGCCTGTGGCCTTTATGAAAGTGTGGAAAGGAGGGGGATCAGACATTCCCTCTGCTGCTGTATTTGGAAGCAAATTTTTTGCTTTGCTGCCACTGTAGAGGCCAGTTATATTAGATAAGTTGCCTTAGGTCTTTCTTAGATTGCAGTGTACATCTACAGCTCCACAGCAAGCAGCTCCTTGGCACCCTAACTCATAAATTGCATAATATCCCTTCTCCCACCTTTTTCCAACCTCAGAAAATAAGATGCTGTCAGTTCCACAAGGCTCACAGCTCCAGGGAAGCCCCTTAAACCGCAGCAAACTTCACCTGATTCCTAGGGGCAGTGGAAACAGTTCTGATGTATAAAAAGCCCCAATCCTATGAAAATTTTATAAAAATAATAATTCTGATATTGCCAAACAAAACATAAAGTTTAACTGTTCTTTCCATAGGAAATGGTAATGTTTTCCCATGCCT
Source organism: Anthoscopus minutus (assembly GCA_013399455.1). Taxonomy (NCBI): domain Eukaryota; kingdom Metazoa; phylum Chordata; class Aves; order Passeriformes; family Paridae; genus Anthoscopus; species Anthoscopus minutus. The sequence goes on along the minus strand of VWYI01014819.1, from coordinate 16,773 downwards.
TATTTTGTCTATTCTAGAAATACCACTTACCCAAAAAATACACATATTTATTTTTTTATCCATGAGGAAGATTTGGCAAGTAGGAATTGGTTTTCAAGCACCCACCTAAGCACGACCAGAACAGGGTAACCCTTCCACTCCTGCCCCCAATTCCTCCCTTCCTCTGAGGTGTCAGACAGAGAGGGGCTAAGTAGGGCAGGGCTGTGCTGCTGGAGTATCCCCCATCTAAGGACTCTGGTGCACCTCTGCCTCTCAGGGACACTTTGAAGTGCTGCTTAATGTCAAGCAGCTGCCAATGTCAAAGCTAGATAGCAGCCTAAGGAATTAAATAAAACCCTATTTAAAAACCACTGAATGAGATAATGCTCAGTATTAAACTAATATTCAATGTTAAACAATAAATATCACGAATGTTCTGCATGCCACAGTGAAAAGCTGCGGGTAATTTTGTGGATAAATAAAAGGGGTAATGCACACACCATTGCACTGGTGTGTATAACCCCATACAGTGGGCATGGCAGCTGAGAGGCAGAGTAATCCTCTCTGCTGCAAGCCTGTAAAAGCCTAGCTTTTTCTCCCTAGTGCATCTGCTGTCCTGACTTGCTTTTAGGGATGCAGTGGTTTCAGTAGATGCACATTCTGTCTCTCTTTTGTCAGCACAGGATACCACTGGCAATTCACACTGTATGGCTGGTTTCTGCAGAGCCTCATCTGCAAAGGAGGGATGTTACACAACACAAAGGAAGGCAGGGCATTTTTTTCCACTCTGGTTCAGGGTTCACATCAGTGGTAGCATGGAAAAAAAATCCCATATACATACCTGAGAGTCCAGAGTGAAATGAAAGAATACAGCAGTGGACCTGATTTTCCATCATCAGACTTTTCAATGCTGGAGGGTATGTGTTACTGTTTGCCACACATTGTCTTGGATCTCACCATTAGGCCTATGGATATTTGAGGAAGAACAGTGTTCTTGATTTGTGCATGACTGCATAAGAATGCAACTCCAGAAATAATTCACTGGATGAAATGTAGCACTTGCCTTTCCCCTTATCTTCGGAGAAGCAGTGTCAAAATTTGCTCCCAAGGTTTGAACAACTCTAATATAACAGAAGAAAAAGTTGCCACCAAACTTGTATCCCTGAAATATTTTAAAGAATACTTGATTCCCGAGAGCTCCCAGACCATTATTTTTGAGCAAGACAAGGAGGCCACTGCAGTTTAATGTAGTTGTATCATCAGTATAATGAAGTTATACAACCAAGCTCAATCTCTGCAAAAGGCCTTACTTGGACTTGATGCCTGTCCTGATTCATCTGAGAGATTAATTGAATAATTTCCTTAATGGATACATGCATACAGGAACTGGAGTTTTGAACTACATTGGAGAAACAAGCTGAAACCTAAAAGTATCACCAAAAGTCTATTTGGACACCTGTGCTGGGAGAGATGAGAACATTTGCATGACAGCTCATGAGAGGCAGAGTTGGCCTGAATGAGGCTGGATATTCACAGGTATCTGTCTTACATACCAGGGCAGGGAGAAAATATTTTGCAGCGCCCCAGAAGCAAACTTGAGATCTATAGTAAAAGACAAAACAACAACTGTAGGAAGAAAGCAGGACAGAAAAACCATTGGCAATTTCTTGTCAAAACAAGAAATTTATAAAATCAATACCCAAAGTTAGACTGATTTGATGCAATCCTAAATTTGTGCATGTTAATGCCAAGGAATGGCAGAATGAGGAAACAAATGACCGCAGCATTTATTTCCCTTATGCATGGGTAATTGGAGGAGTTTTTCCTTCATTGAGTATAAGGTAGAATATAGGTAGGTCCTAGTCTTTTCTGCATGGACAATTTTTTTTACTTTGTACAAATGATGATTTGATTTCATCAAATTCATTAGACAACTGTCCTTTTAGAATGAGGTTTTGACTCTGCTGGCTCGGAGCCCGGGCTAGCGCTGCCTCCACACCAGCACCATGTCAGAGGTGGGGAACCTCTTGGGCACTTGCTTGGCCTCAGGAGGAACCCAACTCCTGGTGTGGTGACCCTCCATCTTGTGCTCCCAGGGCACCATTTTGGGGTAGGGAAGATAGTCAGGGTGATGGAGAAGCACAAGGGCAGAGCCTGAGCATGTGATCTCTGCCATCGTGTGTCCTCCAAGGGCCATTTTGGGAAAAAGGTAGAGAGGAAGGATAACAGGGCGCACAGGGAGAGGACTAGCATGAGGAGGACAGGGAGAATAGGGAAGAGCTGCAAACCTTACTAACTTGGGAATTTGAACAGGGGAGGGATTTAGGGAAAGGTCTCTGGCAGCGTGGCTAGTGCTGCCAGTGCTAGGGCGCTGGGGGAGACACAGGCAAGCCTGGCTACTCTACACATAACTGTCTGCTCTGCGCAAGTCCCCCGGCATAGGGAAAGAGGGCTGGGGTGACAGGGAAGGGGTAACTGGGGTAGAACTGTGTGGATGTTTCTCCACTTCCTCTTCTTCCACTGGTGCAGTTCAAATTAAAACAAACAGATGTATCAATTTTCCTGCTGTGGGGTCCCCTTGATTAATTAAACCTGTCGACTTTCTCTTCACTCCATCCCAAAAGGGGATGGAGGCCACATCCGAAGGGGACACCTGGGGGAAGTGAAAAAATATTCACTGAAACAACCATTTCAACAGCCCCTTAGAAAACCGTTTCCCCCTACCCTCAAGGATACCCTCAACTTGGATAAGAATCTCCCTTTGCTCAGCAGAGAGCCTGGTACCCATGGTTACACACACACACACAGATGTTACAAGTCTGCTCAGCACTCCACCCGCAACAACAGTGAGAAGGAAAACTCAAAAGAACTAAAATAATGGTCCAGGAGCCGAGTGAGAAGGAGCACCACACACACACACACACACGCGCACACACACACACACACACAGGGGTTCCTCCCAGCCACACACAGTCAGCTTCTCCCCACATGGGAGACTTACCAGCTCCGTGGACAAGGTGCTATCACTGCGGTCCTGAGCCCAGAGGCAATCCCTCGGTGCCTCAGGGATTGCTGTCTCTGTCCCTGGGAGTGCCACCGACCAAAATGCCAGTCTGCTTCCACCAGGGTAGTTGATGCCCAGAGTTTCTTAAATCTGCTCCTCTATGGGGTCATTGCCTCTCAGGGCCCCCACGTTGGGCGCCAACTGACATGGCTGGCCAGGAGCCTGGGCTAGCTCTGTCTCTTCATCAGTGCCACATCAGCAGTGGGGATCTTCCTGTGCACTTGCTTGGCCTCAGGAGGAACCTTAGAGCCACAATGCTCTACTGCGTACCAGGACATCAGGGGTCAGGCAAAGGAGTAAGGAAGAGGCTCTCGGTTTGCAGCTCCAAGGATGGTTTTATTCAGGGATGGTGCAGGGACCAAAAAGCAGGAAACAGTGCCAAACACCATCTTAAATAGGGCCAGGACTTGAGGTTACAAGGAGTGAACCAATCACGGGGAGTGGAGAGAGGTACTGAAGGTGGGATTAACAATGCTTTAACAAATGGAGAAATTACAGGGATGAGATAAGCAGGGAAACAAACCACTGGGGTTTCATAGGTTAGGGGAATTCTGGAAGGGGTGGAGAGGTAAGGGTGGAGACCAGGGAGAGTTGACAGTGAATGCACTAAAACAAGGGGCAGGGATCAGGGTGGATTGACATGGCAAGGGGCAGGTACAACTCAAGCTTGACACCTCAGCAGGGAAGGACAGGGAAAGTGCGAACAACCAGACAGGGATTGCAATGATGGGCACGGAAGGAGGGTTGATACAACTTAAGGGTGGTGGATGCAACCATTACCTTGGGGGGATACATAACTTATGCTAAACCAGCTGTGGAATCACATAGGGCGCACATAATACTAACTTTTAACAAACTGACAAAATGAACACCTGCTGCAATGTGGTTTCTCAATCTTCATTCTAGTTTTAAATTCACAGGCATGGCATCTTTTTTTGTAAGAAATATAATTAGGATATTGAGGGCCTTAAGTGTAAAAATGCAAAAAAACCCCTCGATGTACTTGGGCATTGTGTTGAGAAGTGTGGCGGACCCATCTTCTGTTTTTCTCACCTGCTGACTGACTGAACAAATCAAAGGGTCCATCTGATGGTCCTTTAATGATGACTCTCAACACCAAAGTCTCATCTTGACTAGAGAGATCAAGCTGAAGAAGAAAACGGCCAGGACAGTTTATCTGTTCTTCAAATGTATACCATGCTGATTAATCTGTGCTTTATAGCACTGATTGTGGGTGTCGATCCTCTCTCATAACTCACAAAAATTTTTCATCCTGAAGCCTTCAATACTGGCTGTTGCACCAGCAGGGGTACAACATGTCTGGTGTAATAACACAGTATTTGTGTTTTAATGAGCTCATGAAAAACAGTGTAAGTCTTCAGCCTTCAGATGTACCTACTACAAACACAACCTGGTACAGACAGTAAGTACAGATTCATCCCTTAAACAAAGCTATTCTTTTGGTAGCCAGATGCTTTATCTGGGACCTACTACAAACACAACCTGGTACAGACAGTAAGTACAGATTCATCCCTTAAACAAAGCTATTCTTTTGGTAGCCAGATGCTTTATCTGGGACCTACTACAAACACAACCTGGTACAGACAGTAAGTACAGATTCATCCCTTAAACAAAGCTATTCTTTTGGTAGCCAGATGCTTTATCTGGGACCTGGCTGTTGTTGCATGGATATAGATATCCTCTCGCTGTTTCAGGTATCCTCTCACTGTCTCAGACCACCCTGGAACACATAAAAAGTCCCAGTTTTTAATACATGATGTGCAGTTCTCCTTGCATTCAGGGAATGAACTTCGGTACTTCATTAATGCAGAGCACTGCTGAGGATTCAAAAAAAAAAATTAATCCCCAAATGACTTGTTGAGTTTAGACAGCCTTCCACCTTCCTTCCAGCAATGGCATTGAGCAGCTCTATCAGTGTCCTTTGCTGGCGTGTCCCAGCTCTGCTGCATGGTCCGTGTAGTGTGCTCCTGCCTGTGAAGCTGTGAGCCACTCCACCACTCTAGTGGACACCCCCTTCTTTGCTGAATTATGCAACTCAAACCACACATAGGTTCACAGTAGTCAGGTAAAGGGATCTTGGGTAGGGGGTGAGTTATTGCAGTGTCAGGGAGAGCAAGGATGGAAACTGTTTTGAAAGAGAATTGCTGAAATTAAATGGAGGATTAAACAAGTCCAAGTTTTGCAGCCAGAGGTACCTTATGTTAAATGGTTTTCCTTACCAGGCTGTGGGAACAGTCAGCATTGTAGGAAGGCTCAGGTAGCCTTTCTAGGAAGATTTTCTTCACTGTGGAAACACTGAATGCTCTCATAGCAGCTGATGCTGCAGGGCCAGTGCCCTTGTGATGGTGCCTGCCTTGTGAGCAGGATCCCAGAGCTGCTAAGCCACTGGGAGGTACATTTGAGTGCATCCTCCACCAATTAGCAATATAGAAAATTACCAGTGAACCAAAACTAGTGGAAATAACGGGACATGTTGCAATGTTCTCTGTTTCCTCCAGCTATACCTGCCTGTGACTTTATTTCCAAGCTGTGTGATTCCACCCACAGCACCTCTTTTCTTCATAGGATGTGGAACCAGTGGTCACTCTTGTCCCCTGTTACTCCTCTGCACAAGGAGATGTGCAGAGCCATGTCACTCCTCCTAAGCAACCTGAATCATCCCCTGGAAGCAACAATCCCAAGTTTATTCTACCTCCTTCAAAGGAGGGATGTGAAAGCAGTGTGCCTTTTATTTGTTGCGTTTGCAGTTTCCCAGTTCTTGGTGTAAACTAGCAAACCAGGAAGTCAGCATTAAAAAGAAGTCAAAATAAAATGAAAGAAGACAAAGCCCATATAATCAACAAACAAACAAAGAAACAAACAAACCCAGCCCATCAAATCCACAAAAGCCCCACAAAAAATAAAAATTTTCTATTAGGAAAATTTTTTTTCTATATTTTATATATTTGTTTAAATATTTCGTGATTACTTTTTGCCTGACAGCTGCTGATAGTGCACAACAGTCCTCAGTTTGGTGCTGAGTGCCCCACATGGCCCCACATGCATTCGGCAATTTACCCTGCCCTTTTAAAGTACTGCTGCCTTTGTTCCCAGCATTGTAAGTGTTCTGATCTTTTCCTCTCTGATTGCTTATTAATGGATGGATTTCTTTTACTCAGCTGAAGCCTTTGTCCTAGCCTGCAGTGGGCCTTGAGGGCAACTGGGTTTCCCTACAACCTGAATTGAGCAACCCTTTTCACACATCCTATATGCTCTTTAACTTGCCACAGATTACAAGAGTTTTGCTATTCCTGATTTCTTCAATGGTTTAAGCCTCTTACATAAACCAACCTCTTTAAAATATTTTAGATAAAGTTGATTTAATATTATTTTCCCAATGTTAAAAGCTGGCAGTATGAAGTACAGCGAAGATGCCATCCTTCCATCTGTTTCCTGTGAATAAATCCCCAGCCTCTGATGCAAGTCCTACCAAATAAATTTTTGTAAAGTTGTTCTTGCTCACAGCCCCTTCCCCTTCTCCCTTCCCCTTTCCTTTCTTCCTCTGGGATAAATGCCTCCTGAAACCTCTAAACCTCAAAGATTTAGATTTGAGCCCAAGATTTTATGCCTGAACCCAAAAAGGAATACACTCCTTTGGAGCACTTCCAACCTTTTTTTTGATACCTGAGAACGGACTGCTCATCTCTTGAAAAGCTGACTTGCAAATAAAGAAAGAGAGAGGGATTTGTGCATACTTCCTTTCTTCACCGTATATTAAGTCCAGAAATGCTTGTTTGGTTGAAGTTCTTAAGATTTTAAGATGGCTTTCTGGCACTTTCATATTCTAGATATATCAGTAGTGCTAAGTTTTCTTCTGTTTGTTTCCCCTGAGCTTTTATTGGGGAAAAGACATTTGCACAGATGTTCACACTGGGGAAAGTCAGAAATATGTGATAGGAAATCTTCCCTTCCAGCTGTTTTACAAATGTGTTTATTAAATGCACAAGATATAGTCCTCTTGCCATTCAGCTGAAACACCTTGTCCCTTTGATTATTTAATTTTCTTTTGTAATTTGCATCCTACCAGTGGTTGCATGTTTAAAAATACTCCATGAATAGAGGCTGATAGTGAAAAACCTTATTTCTGTTACAAGACATAGTTCTAAAAGAACACATTAAAAAGGATGCATAATGATTTGGGTACCTTTTAAATTCATGAAGAGAAACTTAAAGAAAAAGTAAAATTCAACCTTGTTTTTTTTCTAAAGAGAGAGTTTTGTTTTGAAGGATGCAAAGGATCAAATTGCTTCGAACAGACAAGCAGAACAAAATATAACAACTTTCTAAAGGCTTTCTAAATTGTTCTTATAAAAGTTATTATTGAGCATCTTCAGGAGCTTAGTTTGCTTGGTTTGATCAGCTAAACACTTTGATGTTTTCAGGACCTTTTACTGACCAATATTGGTTGATAACATTGTTTGCAAAAAACTTCAAGGTTAGTTTTTAAATTCTTGAACAGCTGCAGAACAGTCTGGTTTTGAATGAAAATGAGTAATTTAAATCAATCCCTCAGTAAGAACATAAAGAGTCACAGAAACATATTCACGATGTGGAGTGCTCAGTGAATGCCAGAATACTGTAGCTTTCCAAAGCACAAACTGAGTTCTACTGTGAGAGTGCATTTTCTGTATGCAATGTAATCAAAAGGGACTTTTCCCATAGAGATCCCTTTTCCTTCCAGTGCACTGATCAGACTGGAGCATTACCCAAACTGAGATGACTTATTTTAGACCCGTTGAATATTTTTAATCACTTATTTTAACCAGTTAAAAGATGGTTAAAACATAGTCAGCCAAGCAACTCACCAAACTACCCCACTCCTAAATTCAGCATCAATGGCAATGCCCTATGAACACTCCTTGTATGTGTTCCTCTCCGTCAGAAGACATCAGCAGTGTAGTGTAGTAAGCCCCAATAGAACACTATTATTGTGTGCTTCATTTTCATAACAAGGATTGCTTTGAGAGATTGAAACACCTAAAAGAATTCTAGCCAGCTCTGTGTCAGGCTCTATGCTAAGCTTTAATTGCCCTTTCTGAAATATTTGAGACAATGATACTTCCAACAGAAAAAAGGAAAAACAACAAAAAAAAGAGTTTAAATGTTTGTTTTGAATTTTCCAAGCCTTCACAGTTGTTGGGGAACATAATGAGAAAGCATTCAGCTTCCCGGGAAAGGTCAAATAACACACACCTGCCAACTTTAAGTGACAACACTGCTTTTCACTTTGCCCAGCACAAAGGTGGCTACTCCTACTCATCATCATGCCTGTTCAGCCCATCACCTCCTGATTTCGTGGCTTCTTTCATGAAGCATGAAAGGTGTATTCCCTGTATAGATGCTGTTCTGTAAACCAGGCAATCCAGTGTTAGGGCTGCACATGTAGGATTCGTATTGCTGACCAAAAGCAGTGACCTTGACTATTAAAGTGCTTTCAAAACGCACTGACATTTACACTTATGGGCATTATTGCTGGCCTTCTCATAGCCGGCACGGACCCCTTACATCTGACAGATGTGCAAATGTGTGCTGACACCTGGTCTGGGTTGGGTGGGCTCTCCTGTGGCAGTGGGGCTGTGCACAGACCTGAGGCTGCTGGTCACCACCTTGCCACCTGTGCGCTGGTGCAGGGTGGGGAGTGGCTGATGTGCCAACAGAGAGATGCTCATGCTGAGCTAGAGGATTCCTGTGCCAAATTCAGCACTGTGCTCCTTAAAGCTGGTGCTTGTTAGTGGAAAATGCAAGGGGTGAGTGAGCTCTACTGAACTCCCAGCTAAATGCCTAGGATGGTGTAGTGCTTATCTGCTGGCTCCCCTTTGACAGTCTCAGCAGTTAAGCCCTGGATCTACCTGGTCTGGACACACAAAACTCTCCCTAGTATTGAATCACCTGGATGCTGAATCCAGGAATCAGGCATATATATGCTCTACAGCTACAGACCAGAGGAAGAAACCACTGTCATTTTTCACATACACTGAATGAAAACCAAAAGTTGGGAAGAAACTTGTTGCTTATAATTCCTGCAATAGGTACAATTTATCCTAAAGACCAACACATCCTCTTCCCAAATAAATGTATCTTTTGCTAAATGATGCTTGTACAAGAAAATGTTCCTCCTACTGAAATTTTCTTTCCAGCTGCCTTCTATTGAGATGTAAGATGCAACACAAAGGCACTTCTAAATATGCTGTGTAACAGTCACTTTATTGAAAAATGAATATTGTAAGATAGAAAATCTATTTCAAAGAAAATTAAAGTACATGAAAGAAATGTACAAGCCATGTTCTGTTTGTAGAAGGGACAACATGAAATGCAAACTGAGGGCAAGACTGGCCATCTGATTGTGAGGTGCTTGGCTTGTAAAATGGGAGTGAAGAGTCCATCAGCATGCATATTATCCTGAGTATTATTTCAGCTCAAGGAACCACTTCATTATTTTTATCTAGTATATTGTACACCTGTTAGGGATTTTATTTACCTGAAGTTTCTGTTAGTTAGGCTGTAAAGGACAAGTATCTTGTAAACAGTGATGCTGAATTGTGGGTTTGATACATGGCAGCATTCTGACCTTTCTCCTCAACTGGCAGTTAAAAATAATAGATAAAGGACTAGGTTCTGATAGGCAGAGACGTCATAGCTTCAAAACTTTTTTATACCATTTGCTTATGTGCTTATGTTAGGGAGTACTTATTCCTGATAATTGCATTCAATACTATGAGTGAGGAGGGAAATTAATTTCTTACACTCCAAGTGCAGTGTAACTATAGGGTTTATTTCACCTATTTCCACATCTCATCTTATTTGATCATCTGTGTGAATCTTCTACAAAGAACATTCAAAATATGGCACAAATGTCAATGAAGTGCTTGGAATATTCATATTATAAAATGGCAGGACTACAGGTGACTGTAAAAAGTCAAAATGTGTCCATTAAAAGCCGCAATCTCCCTCTTTTGGATTAAAGAGGCCCTGCCTTTAGAAACATATGGCATCAACTCTGAGAAAGTTCACAGTAATTTTCTAAAATTAACTATAAAGGAAAAAAAATCAACCACTTCCTTGAATTTTAACATTAAATTCTGTGCTTGGGTGAAGAATCAGCATTAAAGTATCATTTCCATTACACTGAAGAAGTGAAGGAGAAGTAATATTTAGGACTCTTTCAAGGATCTTTGTTTCAAAATACAAACATTACGTGGCAAGCATAGTCTCAATATAAATTGTAGCTCTTCCACTGCCTCACTAAGGAGTTGCCCAAGTCCTAAATGAGTTCCAAGGTCCCAGTTTCTCCTCTCTCTTTGCATTCTCATCTGCAAAATTTTAATAACATTTCCATACTTCAGAGAAGCGGTGTAAAGATTAGTTAGATACTTGCTAAGGACTCAAAAAATACTAAGCACTAGGTATTATAAATTATGTGCTAATTTCTCTTAAGCTGCAGGAAAGTCTGAATCAAGTGATTTGCAGGAAATCCCCATTGTGAGCTTCTGTAGTTAATTTTGGATAAGGTTATCTACATAAGAGCTTTTTGTACTAAAGAATCACTCATAGCTTAGCATCTCTTTTTAAACCATTACTTGTTCACTCTGCTAAATATGTCACAGATTACTAACTGCATGTCAAGTCACTATACTGCATGTCCATATATGTAGAAAAAAAATTTAGACTATCTCTAAGAACTATTTATTGCCACTTCTTGATTTTCATGCTTTGGTTGAGAAACCTTTTGCAAAACTCCCTGCAGTTAAATACCATGACAAAGAACCTGTCCAGAAACGGAATGAGGAAATTATCCTTCCCTAGAGTGTCAGCTCAGCAAACACTGAGCAGGTAGCCATGTTAACCTCATTAAGACAAAATTTAAGCATGTGATTAACTTGCAGAATGTGCTTCATTGTCAAAAAAACATGGATAGAAGTGTAATGCAGTCTTGGAAAAGGACCATAAACACATACAGTTTGTTGTTATTCATCAGACATGTTATTTGGATTCACCTCAATCAAACTACACAAAGTTCCATGTCTGTTAGCTAGACATTACACTTCATGCCACTGACCACTCTAAGGTCCACCCCTCTGCATTAGGTCACTATTGCACAATATATACAAAAGTATCTAAAAAGCATCCCCTTCCTTTCCAAGACCACATGATATGTGCTTGATTAGGATTTATCCCCTAGTTTTCATTCTGTGATGTTGCATAAATGCTTTTCTGCATGCTGTCCAGAATGTGCACATGTGAGAGATTTCTGATTTCATAGGTGCGGAATAAATACTCCATCACTTCTGTCTTGCAGCATGAAGCTCTTCCTTTGCCAAAGCAGCTAGTTCTTAGGTGCTTTGGGAAGAAGTCTGGGCATCGTATTTCCTAAAACTGTGGTTACGAAAAGATTCCCTGCAATGAAACAGATTCATAAACTGAGTTGGCAAATTAGAAACAATCAAAGAAATATCTGTCTTATGAAAAGGAGCTCAGCTGAAACATGCTATGTGTTGTCAGGTCAGAGTTGTCATTTCTTCTTCTCCCACCTCAAACTGGGCACAGTAGCTTTGTGAAGAAGCATATGGTCATAATCAAAGACTCTTCTGTGTTGGTCATGCGACTAAAAAGGATTATATTTTCTGTAGTGAAAGGATGACTTCATGCTGCCTAACACCACATGGTGCTATACTTGTTCTATCTCCTTTCTAGCTTCAAAGGTTAAAAAATCGCAAGATGTTTCCAGTAACTTTGTTAGGGTGAGGGGGAAGTCTTATCTAACAATGTATTAAAAATACACAAATCCTCTACTCCCAGAATGCAGAACTTGAGAAGCACAGCTAGCACTACAATCATCTCCAGTGGAAGCCAGCAGCAGATTTCTTTAATTAGTAATGGAGTTGGCAGTGTATATTCTGGCTTAGTTTTAGCTGCCAGTAAAACTCCCTTTCTTCCTTGCAAAAAATGGCATGTTTTTGTATAGGCAAAACAGTTAGCCGTGCCCTAACTATACCTTATGCTATGGACTTTCACCACAGGTTTGTACAGCTCTGGGATCTTCCTCTCAATCATGGGTCTAAGGTTCTCCTTAAGTTTCATGTAGTTTCTTTTGAGCTCCTGATGATATTCCCGCTGGTCAGCAGTTATAAGGTGCTTATTCTTCTCCACTGCTTCACCACACCTAGGCAAAAGGAAAGAAAAAAAGACATGATACATAGAAAATCTACTTCTGTTTAACTTTTTCATTTTGTGTTAGGTAATTTAAATGGATAAGAATCCAGTTCCTTTAATCTAGGCATTCCTCTGGTAATTTGTAAAGACTGAAGTGATAATGTTTTTCCCAAGTACATAAATTGAGATGATTTTTTTTTAGATATTAAAAAAGAATGAGTGAACTAACAAAAAGCAATTTTAATGACTGCAGAGTACTGAGCTAGCTGCCTACTTACTGTATAGACAGATAAATTTGCAATAGCAATACATAGAAGCTGTATCTTTTGCATAAGATTTGTTTTTATTTAACTCAAACTTATCCTTCAGCAAAGAGGATAGTCTGAACAAAGGAGATGAGTATCTTCATATGTGAATATGCCTATTTAATTTTACAAACATATCTAAAGCAAAAGAGATGTGCCTACCACTACCACTGTGTCTGCTTGACAGATGTGGTTTTCTTATTAACAGCTTTCTATGTAAGAATGTAATTTTATTAAAAATCACATCAAGGCAATAGTCTGATATGTTTGATTTCTACAAGATGTCAAAAAATAAAACAAATAGAAGACCTTAATTTATACATTATTAGTTTAGAGCATTAACATTTTTTCCTTTTGAGAATGCAGTGCCTAACTAGGCATTCATGTAAAGCAGAAATAACAAGTGTGATCCATGTGTTTAAAGTGTGAGACGCCAGGATTGATGATGCTAACTTGCACAGGTAATTACTCAGTTATATTATCGTTGCATTACTGCTAATATTGAAGGTATTGATGCAATTCAGCATTTCAATTTTGTTTTACTGACCTCATTATAAACTCTTTGAAGCACAACCTCAGCTTGTTGTGATGTCGATAAAGTTTGGGGTCAGCTGGAATTTCAGCCAGGAACACTTGTGCTACCTCTAGTGGTCCCTTATAGAAATAACACAGGAAAATGTCAAATCCACCTGCTTAGACTGAAAACAGAACACACACTTGTTTAAAGCTGTTTGCTTTTCATGAGTGCAACTTCGAAAGAACATAAAACTAGGCACAGTTACCATAACAAGATGATTAAAAAATCCGTCCTTTCCCCCACAGTACTTCCTTTGGCAAGTAGAATTTTTGCCCATTATATCTTATCCTCTCCTGTTATTATTCCTCCTCCAGTCAACACAACAAAGGAAACAAATTCTGCTCAGCAGAGGGTAACTGGGGCAGCCCTAGTGACAAACCTGGTTATATTAGAGAAACACAGCTCCTGTTTGTGTATTACAAGACCTTCAGGTAATAAACCCAGTGCCGAAAAAAACCACTTTTTGCAAATCTTACAACAATATATTATTTCATAATATATACTTTGGCTGGTGATGAATCTGGAGAAACTTAAGAGTATTTAGACTTTCAGAAAAAAACCCCAAGCTCTGTGAAACTGTGCATGACACCAAGTTTTTGCTTAGCCATGTCTTCATCATTCCATTTTAATTTTCTTTTTAATTGCCTGGGTTATTTTTTTTTTTAGTGTGTATGTTTATGTTATATCCATAGCATCTCAGCTTTATTTTGGGGCACTCAGGTCTTGAGTTCATGTGTTGACTTAGCATCTGCTTCCATGAAACCGAGCCTGTGGTGGTTCCACAGGAGAATTATTATTATTATTATTATTATTAATCCTATTCCCCAAGGCTGCATTTGAAATGAACAAAATGGCTGATATGGCTAGCATGTTAGAAATTAAAAAGCCCTGTATGCATTCACAAGGTTTCTTTGAATTTTTGCACCTACAGCCAGGACAGAGCTTCCCATGAACACTTTCACCAAAAGCATTGCTAATGAACAGTATATGCTGACTAAATATCAAGTGATGAAGTTTAAATACACACAGTGACTAAATTTGTCTCACTAGATGTACTTCCTCCAGTGCAAGAAACAGGAGTGCAAAAAGAATGCTCAGTGAGAAAAGTAGGCTTCATCTGGTTTATTTGGATCCCTTACCTGATTTACAGTGGTTCCAACTGAGCCCTGCAAAACCATCTGGAGCATTTTGGCATCTGGTGGATCTTGGCTGGTGGCTGCAGTTAGTTCCTGTGTTTTTTTACGCATATCTTCAATAGCAACTTCAATTGGGGTTAAAATAAACTAAGAGAAAGGGAGGAAAAGATGGTTCATTACCTGAATCATGCATGCAGCTGACCTGCTCCAAATACGACAATATCACTATCATTCTCCTGTTTCAAAAGCATTAGTTGTGAAACCCAGGAACATTGTTCAATCTAACTCAGTAGACGGTCACGTTGGTAGATGGTGCATCTGATCCAAAGCTCTTAGAAATTTTGTCGTTGGCAAGAATAAGATGTGAGTCAGTTTGCATAAATTCATTCTTATTTTAAATACTTCATGCCTGAAATGGTGTTGCTCTTTCTACAGTATAAAGCTTCCCTGTCTCTAAACTAGCCCTAAGCCCAATCTAGTTATCTGACTGTACTCCTATCCTACTTCTGCTTTATCAGCTAGAAGCATAGCTACAAACAGCTCCACATAGCCTCCTACACAGCATTTAAGCTAGGAGATCAAAAGAAAAATGTACTCTGGCAATCATTTCTCTTCCATAATAAATCTCTATCTTGCCTTGTCTGTCTCTTCTGTGATACTCCTATTTACAAAAGCAATGTCTAAGAAATTCAGTATTCTTTTTTTTTCCTGCCAAGCATAAATTTGGAAATAATCCCACTCAGAGACTCCTTAAGTCTTTGAGATATTAGATCTGTGTTCAAAACCCAATTACCTCTTCTCTTTGGATGACATTGATTCTCGTTTTGATGTAGGGGAAAGCATGCATTGTGGTTAGGATAGTGTTCCTCTTGTACTGCTCACTAAGTTCTCCTCTGGGACGCCCATCCATAGTGAAAGGCGTAGTGTACATGAACCGGGAGATGTTGAAGTTCTTTTCAAAGTAGGTAACTCTGTCCTTCATCTCATACTCATCAAAATAGGGCTCCACAAAAGTAATTTGTATGTATGCCTAAGAAAAGAGGGAAGAACCATTACAGTACTTTATAACCCAAGTAATGTAAAATGAATGGCACATGTGAAGTATCCCATACTACACAGGCACATGTGAAGTATCCCATACTACACGTTGGCTAAGGATGGTCTGGAAAAGCACACAGCTGAAAATCCTTCAGGGACTATTTTCTTATTCAGAGCTAACAATACTTGCATCTAGGAGGGAACAGCTTAACCCTGGAGATCAGAACCAGGGCAGGGACTAGAGATAAGAACTTTTATTTCAATACTCTATGACAAGCTGCCTGTCACAAGGGCTTTAATACCCCTGGCACAGAGATACCAAGTTGGGTGGTTTTTTTCAATGCCTTAATGTTTGAGCCACAAAAGTTGCAACAGTGACCGTCCCTTCTCAATTCTCGTGTGTGACAAAGCACTAAACTGTCTCAGTAGTACTTTCCCTACCTTATTGGGATCCAGCTTTCTTTTGTCTACAGGAGCAGAGTCCTTAATCACTTCCACAGCATCTTCTCCAAAACACTGGCCATAAAATCCCTAGAAAGGAAACAGATTTATCACAAAATTTTAGTTCTTAATGCAATTCTAGGATAAAGGAGTAACAATCATGATGATTTCTGGGCTTTGTACAGTTAGTGTACTGCTCCACAAACCACAGCTGGACAGGGTAAGGCATCTTCTGACAAAGATCACTGTGAGTTGCTCAGACAATCACAAAACTTGAGGTAAAACAATCAGAAGGGAACACAGCAATTCTATTTTAAAAAACTGAAGATACCAAAACAAGCATCTGTTGTGCTCAAAATCACTCAGTGTATTACAGGCCTGCTTATAAGAGACAGAGCCTTAAAAGAAAGGATCACTTAGATTATTATGCTTTAAAAAGTGATAGTGTATAAATGATATGAACTAAGAAAATAATCTATGGTACAAATCACTTTGTTACTGATTTTTTATAAAGCAATAATAATAATATTAGGACTGTGTAGGTTCACTGAAAAGTATAATATACCATTTGAGATCATGTTAACATAATGTTTTCCCTTACCTCTAACCTGTGAGAAATCTCAGGGAGTTTTGTAATTGCAGGCTCCTTATAAACAAATTCTTGTTCATCCAAGTCCCCAAATTTGGATCCATAGAAACCAACACGGAAGTAAGTTCCAAACATTCGTTTTTGACCCTAATTGATAAAAAGATGAGGAAATTTACAATTGCTTTATATAGATATTGTAGTATTTGGATGCCTTTTTTTTACCCCAACTGATGTACGAAAATCCACTAGTCCTACATTTCCCCATTTCAAAGGCACTTCTCTGTATCATCAGTGCTGATGGATTAGAGGCACAGGAGAGAAAGCATACAAACTTTCATAACATAACATACAAAACAAAACGGGACATATGACTGCAATCTAATTTAAAATTTAAGCTGACCATGAAAGAGGTTTCACAAAACATGAATTTTAAT
>VWYI01014815.1:10222-54629 GCA_013399455.1 Anthoscopus minutus | reverse complement strand
AAAAAAAAAAAGAGAGGAAAAAAAAAACCCAGAAGAATCCAACACCTCAAAATGATGGTTTCAGCATTATTTGTTTTAATTTCAAATAAAATGATTGACAACTGTCATGTAGGTGCATGTCATAAGCAGTTCACTATGTTTGCTCTGAAAAGTATGGTAATGGTATACATTGCTCCTGTTAAGAGAACAGTGGAGAGCTTTACTGGAATTTCCACTGATTCATGCAGATGAGTAAATTAATTCCCTAAAATCCAAAAAAGTTAGAGTCTCATTAATATTTTCCAGAACTTTTATTCTTTGCTTATTTTCCCACTCCATTTTACACAACCACAGAGATGTTCTCTGCCACAGGCAATAAAGACCTCAACTTATAGTAGTTGCTATCATTACTTCTCCAATATCAAGAGGAAAAAAAAGGCATAGAGGAAGAAAAAACAAAACACCTCTAAAATCAACAAAAATCTCTATCACTATCAATACCTGTATTTGGAAGAGCAATTATTACCTAATTTCTCTTCAATTCTATTCTGGGTTTTATTACATTTCTTCTAAAATAAGTTTTTTATTTATTTTTCTCATTAATTTTAGTAGAATTCTTAACTTTAACATTTTTCTATTAAACTAAGAAAATAATTCCAAGATGTTAATTATAGATTAAGGATATGCTCATATTTATTGCTGTATATTCTGGTATTTTTTATTATAAATTCTGTTGGTAATTATTTCTCAGAACTTAAACTCTTATTATAAGAGCTTTTTCACAAATAAGTATATTCTAACATCCTGGTAATAAATAGCTGACTTCACACTAAGTAAGGATTCTAGCCTACTTTAGGCTAAGCTATTCTAGACTGTTTTCATGACCTCTTTGTCCACTGCCAATATCTCTATTTTTGTGCTGTACCATAAGACCAGTTGTAGCTCAATTTTTTCTATTACATGGATGTAAAAGACTTTTGTAGCGGTTCTGTGGATCCAGATGAGACCCATGGGCCTTAATGCAACCTGTAGCTTGTAATACTGAATCAAAAGAAACCACTTTTGCTAAGACAAGTGAAAATTACAAAAAACCCCATAATTAAAGAGACTAAATGTTAAAGTTTTTACTGAATAGCAGATTTGAGAGGAGAAATTAGAACTATAACATTTTCAGTTTCCAGTCTAGCAAAACTTGAGGAGAATAATTGCATGAAATAAACATTTCATATTCAAAAACAAAATTAGTCAAAGATTGGGAATGAAGGATATTAATAACCTGTGAGCACCAAATAGATTACCTAATTTGACATGAAATCCTGCTCTAGCAATGAAGAATGAGCATAATAACTTAGTGTCAGAACCTTTGAAACCATAGCTGCAAATGAGATTTATTTTCTGCAGGTTGTTCTATGAGATGAAAAGAACAGGAATAAATGAATACAGAATCTTTACATTAAATAGCAAAAAAGCTTGCTATGCTTATTTTAGTTGTCAGTAGTGTCAAATATGAGCACAGTAGTGAAACAAATCTACATACCAATGTATTATTGAAAACACAGATTTATGTTATTTATTATTCAACAAAGTTAATTAACCTGTCAAGATGACCTCAGATGAAAAGGGAAGAATTTTTTCTTGGTATTTTTTCTTCTTTACATGGCTTGCATTTCATAAAAATATATAAGAAGGCACAGCCCTGGACAAAACAGGGCTTGGGGCATTTCTCTTGCTATTTTCAGAAGAGCCTCATCTTGACAGCCGTTCAAGCTGTACTAAAACTGTTCAGGATGAATGGTAAAGTTATTTTAAATCTTTTTTAATCCATGGCCCAGAGAGGGAAGTTCTCTTCTGAGTTCCTTGAAACAGCTGAATAATTCTTTAAAGATGAAGCATCATATACCCAATTTGAAAGTCTAGTTATTATTATACAGTAGTACTGAAGAACAAAGAGAAGCACATGGCTAACTCCAAATATATTAATTCAGAAACATTGGAGATACAGAATCCCCCTTAATTGAAATACCAAGAGTCTAAAAAAGATATTTAAAAACAGTGACAATTAAGAAGTTAGTTGCTTATATATTTTTATACAAGTTTCAAGTATGAAAATAGTGGCAGAGAGGCTACGCTTCAGAGGTTAAATAGACACAGAAACCTTTCAGTGACTGAAAGCTGATTGAGAAAATATAAAAAATACCACCGATAGATTAATGCACAGAACATTCTTTACTGCTGGCTTACATGGTTTGCCCCATATGGTATGCCTGCTATTTTTTAAACTCCATTGTTCTCCACACAGCTGATGGATAACTGGTTTTTCCTTTATGGGCAACAAGCTGCCAACAATGACTTATTAGCATTTTAAACCAGTATTTTTTGTATGAAAAGAGAGGTGAGTATAACTGGGATAAATACTCCCTAGCTAACACATCAAAGGTTGTGTTCACATTAGAATTTTAGTTCAGATTTTCCTTCTAACTCATAAATGTGCTGAGTGGCTTTACTATGAGGAAATTAGCTTCCTTTCATAGGAAGCACACTGAGAAGCTCAAGTAGGTGCACTAACATATTCCATCTCCTTTTGGAGGATAAGTAGTCAAAACTATTGACAGATCTTTTTGACAACTATATAAGTAATGATTGCATTTAGCCTGGAGGACTGCACCACATATAGTCCAAGCAAAGTTCTCTGAACCATATGTAATGCAAATGTAGATAATTCAGAATCAGTTATTTGATTTGTGATCTCCTCAGTCTGATGGATTATTTTTTAATTCAGACAAAGACACAGTATGTGAAGGGTAGCCTTTCTCTTAGGAGAAGAGATGAAAGGTATTCCTGATATTATTGTTTGTAAAGTGCAAATGTTGACATTTAATGTACACACTACCGTAAACATCTCTTTTCTTCTATCCATCTGCCTTTATTGAAAGCTCCCCTAGTATTAGCCATGTATGGGATCCACACTTCCTTATGCCTATTAATCAAATAAATGTCAGTCTTCATTTCTGCGATTTGATTTATAGGGACACTTTATAAAGGTGTTCTCCAAATGAATTGAATAAATATAATTTAATCACTTCACAATTAACAACAAAATATGAGATCTTACAGACATTTAAAAATTCAATCATATTTCATTGTTTATCTTTATTTGAGATTTAGTACTAATATGCAGAACAGAACAAAATTATTCTTCCAGAAGATGCTGAGTCTATCCCATAAGAAATAACAGCAATGACTTTTGATAAATAAGGGAGAGAATATCAACAGATCTGTTTAATCAGGATGTGTAGATGTCATGAGGAATTGTGAAAGAAGGAATTAGGATATAAGTGTTAGGTGTTGTACAGCTGAGATGAAGAGGATAGAGTCACAAATTCAAGAAAAGTGAAAACCTGAAGGTAGTTAAACAATCAACAAACAAGAAAAATGTGCATAAGATATCTTTCCTCTAAGTTTAAGTATTGCTTGAAAATCATATTTTTTGCTGTCTTTTCATGTAGTTTTCATTGATGAGATGCCTAAACAACTTTTAAAATTACTATCAGCCATGTAACTAGCACAAGTGAGAGAAGCTCTGTTAGATATCCTTTCAAAGAGGAGTATGGAACTTCGCACCGTAAGGTCCCAGAAAGAAATCAGAATTCTTAGTATATAATCTAAGAAAAGATCTGCTCCATTATATATAAGAAGAACTGTATCTAACAGAAAGACAGTTCAAAGCATGCTATACTTGTCTTTGTTACTTTTACTTTGTTAAGTGTTTCTGATTAAGCTGTCTAAAATGTTAACTGAAATAATACAAAAAACATTTTAAAAGGCAAAAAACATCGTCAAGAAATTCTTTAGGGAAAAAAAAAGAGAAGAAAGTAGTCCTGATCCTGAAATCATGATGTGTAAAAGTAATGTTCTGATAATGCTTCTCCTTTGACCTAATAAAAAATTTTAAAATAGTGCTAATGAGAAAGGGGTAAAAAAAAATCAGAGAGAAATCTTAGGAAATGTTTTTCACCATTCATATATTAGTTAATTCTAAAGTTTATCTGAAAGTACTATAGAGTTATTAACCTAGACCAAATTGACTCAAACTCTAGGAAATGATCAGTCTACTAAATATGTGATTACAGGCCTTAAAATAAATACACAAAAAAAAAATTTAAAGTATGATAATGTATGTTTTTATGATAAATGTTGTTCCTGACATTAAATTAAAGCAAACAAAATTAATTCCATAAATAAAGGACAAAATGTAAATTATAAAATTTTAAATATATAATCTATACATACTATAAATATACAAAGTTTTCATGTAAATGGACAAAAGAATAATCAATTTCTTGTTGAATATTTAAGTATTTTTCCAAGAGGAAAATGTATAAAAAAATCACAGATTTTTCAGTCTCTTTTTATAAGTAGGATATTCAGTAAAAATCTATTCCTGAATGTTTCTCAGGATTCCTTACATAGACAGTTTCAGTGTTACCAGTACAGAAAAAAAAAAGCATAACAAATTGTGAGAGACAGTTTGCAACCTAGGAGACACAACTGTCATGATTTTAGTCTTTGCTTGTTATTTTATTCTAAAGGCTAAATTAATTTTTTTCATTATGAAATGTTCTGAAACATTTAGTTTTTTAAACTTTGATAACAGAATTAGTTCAGAAGCTCTATTCTGTTTCTTTTTTTTTTTCAATTTTAACACTGTTTCTTCTCATCAGCTATGGAGAATAAGGACCAAGAAGTCAATTTCCTACTATAATAATAATGTAATTATTCATGAAGTACTACTTTGTCATTTAGGTATTATTTACAGAGAAAAGAACAAAAAAGTGCAGATTCATTATCCATCTTTTAGTAAAAGAAGCCAGAATGAGAAAAGAAAGACAAAAAGAGATGTGAAACCTATCATCATATTCTCACACTATTATGGCTGTCATCAAAATCATGCACTACTGTTCACAATGTCATGAAATAGCATAACATGGATTTTAGTCAATATTTTTTGTGATTTACAGCTTACCTCAGTTCTAATTCATCTTTATCTGATTAGATTCACTACAAATTAGATTAAAGTTCTACTGCAGATATTTAGATTCTTATTTATTCTACTTTTGATAAATTTTTAAAATTGCACGTACCTGGAATTAAAATCTGTCTATATAACAGAACAATTACATGTAATTATTTCAGTAGCACTTTTGAAAAAAAGTAATTGCATTTTTAAACAAAATACTTGAAAAGGGTATTATGTTATCCTGCAGGATTTCATATCTATCATCTAAGTGTACTTCTAAGGGCATCTTCGAAAGACAAAACAGAAATACAATGGTAATCATTTCAGTCCAAGAACAACTACATTTTTCAGAAGGTAAAAGTGGAAAGGCTCTAAGATAAATGAAAAAAAATCTTTACAACTGAGAGCAGAACAACATCAGAAGTAGATAATGAAATTTACTGACAGGTTGCACAAAAATTCATTTCTTGAAATGTTAAAACACCCACTTTGTAGGTCTTCCTGCTGTGTTTGATCTCCTTTCTCCCATATTCTAATACTTTAATGTCCTTCGTTTCCCCCACTTTCTGATAACAACCTTCTTAAAAATTCTTATTTCTGATTTGTCATTAGCTGAGCTCCTCCCTCTATCCTAAGTCTCAAATTACTTATGGAAGAAATAAGAATTGAAGTGAGATATTCTGAGTTTTCAGGGAGTGCATTCCTGCACAGTGATGCAACACACTAGGCAGCATTGTTGCAAGACAAATTATGGCAGCCATTATTCTCTCCCTTTTTATGTTTGCTCTGTCATTAGCTTTTCTTCCTTTTTTTTAGCAAGGTATACATTTTTTGTGTGCTATATATGATGTATATTCTATTTTTTCTGAGTAATACTTGTTTTCATGCCATCTTCAACAATTTGCCTTAATAAACCTTTAAAGATATGTATTATAAGATTTACTGTAGTCTTATTAGTCTGACACAATAGGTGCATTTTAGATTACTGTTTTTCTCCTATAGTTATATAGTTGTTTTCTTAACTGTTTATTATTACTGGACATTATGAACTGAATAATAATGAATCTCTTCCAAGAAGTAGGGGTCCTCTTTTAAGCTGCAAGTAAAGATCATGTAATTTGTTACTATTATTAAATTATATTACAATTTTATTTCTACAGGCAAATGTAAGAGAAATTCAATTCATTCTGTGCTGATCTTCACTTGGCACGAAGTTACTTTGGCAAAATTCTTAAATGTACTTAAATGTAGTTCCAAGGTATTATTCACAAATACCATGCAATTTATCTTATTTAATTTTAGTTTAATATTTTTTCTGAGGAAAATTTTTACATTTCTCCGAACTTCAACAGCTGTAACTTCTGCAGAAAAATCAGTAAAAATAAATACAAACAAACATGCAGACAAGAAAAATAGCAGAACATTTTGATTACGCACATACTGTGGTGCTTCAAAAATTTAGATTTAGAACATCTTGTGATTGCCTACAATTTAGAAGGTGAAGAATATCAAACATTAAGATCTTTTTTTTATCTCCTCCTCTGTTAAATGGTTTCCATTGTTAAAGTGAAACATAAGCAAAGCCTCTACCCCTCTGCTGTATGTCAGGGAAATTCCAGCTGTAGACTTGTAGCTTGAAAAGCAACACTTTTGCTCATTCATGAGTCATTCACTTAAGTAAACATTAGAAAATAATGATGTTTTACTGAAGAAAAATTATTTGGGATGAATAGTAGTTAAACAGGCAAATGGCAATCTGGACAAAGATGTATTGCAACAAAGCCCTATATTTAATATATATACTAGTTCAGTTTTCTGAAAGTATCAGTTTATGTCTATTCTGTTATATATTCATGCCTATACAAACAACAAAATACAATATGACATATATTTCATTCTAAACCAGAATATTAACATACTTTTGATTTCAACTTAAATTAAAATTTTGGTTAAATATAGAGATAAAACCTATGTCTCTACAGTAAAAACAATAGCCCAGCTCAAGGCACATATGATTATGAATCAGAAAGAAACCCTGAAATAGTTTCATATGTTCATTTTATTGATAAATAATTCAGGCAATGATGTCTGAGTATGTTAAATAAGAGAAGATGCCTAACCTTGTACAAGTAAAAGGTCTCAAATTCTGTAAAAAGTGTCTGGATAGTGGCTGTCTTTCAGAAATAAGGCTGCAGTGATCCTGTCAAAGTTTTCACAAATTTTTTTTTCTTCCTTCTGTACCTTTTCAAGAATACAGCTTAATTCTATGACACGATCCTTTAGTTCAGATCTACAATGCAGGTATTTTACTGAGGACATATATTAGAGCTGACAAATATACAATGAATCTATCTTGCTCATTATGTATAGTTCTACTTAGAAGACATATACAAAAATACAGTAACACAGATTTTGTAAGTTGTGAAGATATTAAATTTTTTGAAAATATAAACATAGCTCTAATTTGATGAGCAAAACAGTGCAGCCCAGCCACACACATGCAGAGCACTCCTCAATGTATCTGCTAATAGAAAAAGACAAGCAGATCACTTTGCTTACTTTTGTCTCTTGGGGAGAAAAAAAATGGACAAGTCATGACAGTAGTACCCATACCTAAACATCTGGTCTCAATTCCTCTCCAGAGTCCTGATGACAGACATTCCCTCACTGCAGAGCCAACTAGCATGTATCCTGAGTCACAAGTAAATATAGCTGTAGATCCATATGTGATCTGAGTTCCAATTTTATTCCCATTTGGAGGTGTAGAAGGTTCTCCACAGGAAATAACTTCATGAGAAAATAAAAACAAAACATAAGTGTACAGCTGGGAATCACAAACACACATACAATAATGCTTATCACCCAAAAATACTTAGCAACCAGTCAGTCAGAAAAATAAATTTCACCCTTTGAAGTATTTTGGAGAAATCTGTAGAAATCATAGATTAAAAACCAAACTATTACCTTCTCCAGAAATTATACTTAAGAGAGGGGGAAGAACAATTAAAATAATTTCTGTAAAGTTAAAAAAGCCACCCAGAACATTATTAAATGCTGTTTAATTGCCTTGTTTTTACCAAGTACTTTCTGTGTATTGGAACATCACAATTGCTATCAGGTGCTTCTTTCGGAAGGGGCCATTTTGATCTTCTAGGTCACAATGAAATATGCTTACTCTAGCACTCACATATTACATTTTTATAAAAAGTTAATGATATCAATGGAATTTCTTGCTATTTTTTTACAATTGAAAGCATCTTTTCAATCAAAATAATATTTTTGTCAATTTTCTTTTAATAATTAACAAAAACAATTTATTAATAGTAAATACAAGGTTTAAATCAGGTAGCACAATTTATGCTTAGAAGAAAATTAGTCATCATATTTTAAGCAAAGCTTCTCAAAACATAGCTAAAAGTAATTTGTCTTTTAAAGCAAAAAGTGATACAAAAACAAATCTAGTATGTAGAATATATATATATGGAGATATAGATATCGGCATATATACAGTGTTTTGAACACAAGCAGAGATGAAATTTTGAAATTTACTTTTACAAATTCTCTAAATTATATATTAGATTTTCAGTTAAAAATAACTCAGAATTAAGGTTGGTTTCCAGTATAACTAACCTGTCTTTGAAACTGCTTTTTTAAATATTTTTTTTATATATATGTTGTCAATAAATGACAAATTTATTTTAAGCCACAGTTACTGGGCTTATCTACAGAATTTGTAGATATTTTTTGTATTTTTACACAAACATGCAGATATACACATTTTTGATAGAGGAACCAAGAGCACAGTTGTATCCCACTCTGTCAGAGGGTACATCTGACATCATGCTCTATAAAAAGAAAGAGTTTTGTGGCTTCAAAGAGTAACCAAAACCCCATAGTTTTGAAAAAGAGATGTAAAAATGTAAATTTATAAAGAAATGTGCTTTTCACAGCAGTAGGGGAGGAAAACCCTATTCCATCTATCTCTTTAGTTGGTTTAAATATTTGAATATTAATTATTTATTTTTTTAAAAATTAACTTTCTCAGGTTATCAGCATACCAAGTAATGGTAGATGTGGATTTGTGCAAATGCACACTCCATGATAACTAACAGAAAGGAGGGGTTATTTTATTTGTTAAGTGTGCAGACCGGATACAAAGGTTTTGCATTTTTCAAGACTTTACAGCATTCCTGACCTAAAATAAACATATAGGAAAATATTCTCTCTGTACTTTTATAAATGTAGGGACCTTTAAACTCCAGAGTTGTGCCTACATATATGTCCTTGTCACTAAATCCAATCTATTATATTTGTAAATAAGAAGATTTAGGTTACCCAGGAATTCCAGCTAAGAAACACTTTTTTTAAAATTTACTGTTTCGAATACTAAATTAGTTCATTGCTAATTCATCCAATAAAATATTTTTTTTGAAACCTGTACAAGAGATGCAAATACAACATGCACTCACTTTGGCAGTAAGGCCGTTCATTTCTCCAACTCCAGGTGCCATTAGCAAGACACTCGATAGATGCTGGTCCCAAACCATAATACCCAGGATCACAGCTGAAAACTACTTTTGTTTTATACTCATAGTGTGAACCATTCACTATTCTCCATCTTCCATGTTCCAGTGTAAAAGAATTGATGCTTGGACATGTCACAACTTCCAAAAACAAAAATACATAGTTATTGGTGGCTTAGTACAGGCAAATTGGGAAAATCTGCACCATTATTAATCAAAAAATGTATTTTAAACACAGTGACATAATCTTTCAAAACTGTATTTGAAATTGCCTGTGGTTAGCTGGTATGAGTTGTCTCATTTAATTAATAATCATCCAGAAAGGGAAGGGATTGTATATGCAGAGTGATGCAGTTCATGTGGATAGGAGCTATACCATGGTTGAATTCACTAAAGGTGGACATTCTATGACATTTTACATCAGGCACCAGAATCTTTACTAAAATTTTAAGTACATTTAAATGGACAAATTATTTTTCTACTCAGGTAAACTCTATGAGATATGAAAGCAGCGTTCTTTGAGAGGCTGCACATTGGTGACAGAGAAAATAATATCCATATCCAAGTTGTGCAGTTCTCACTGAAGAGATTGCTTTTTCAGAAAACCCCTGCAACCATTAACTTTAATTTAGTTTTAATTATTACTTTGATTGT
This sequence comes from Anthoscopus minutus, assembly GCA_013399455.1. Lineage (NCBI taxonomy): Eukaryota > Metazoa > Chordata > Aves > Passeriformes > Paridae > Anthoscopus > Anthoscopus minutus. The sequence goes on along the minus strand of VWYI01014815.1, from coordinate 44,456 downwards.
ATTCTATAAGCTCTAGCATGCTTATTCTGCTTAAGCTGGTTTCAGTGTGTCTTAGTTACATATACTTCATATATGTATTTCATAATAATTTAATACCAGCAATAATTCGTAGATTATAGTGACCTGAAGATGAAAGTTTAAGTCATGTGAAAATTTGTGCCCTGGATAAATAAGAAAAATGTACAGACAGGTTTTTGCTCACCAGAGACTGTTTGCATGTTACTCACCTACACAGCGAGGTGTTTTATTGTGATTGCTCCAGGTGCCATCTGGCTGGCAGACTGCAGTAGTAAGCTCTTTGGCTGATAGCCTATATCCATCATTGCAAAAATAAGTAACACGGGTGCCAACTAAGTAATCTGTGGTTAATATCCCACCATTTACTGGGGCTTTAGGAATTCCACAAGATATTGCTGAGTAGAGAGAAAGACAAAGTTTATATGTCTTCAATAAAATTTTCCACTGACCTCAGAGAGCTTATGCATTGTAAAGTAACTAGTCTTAAATTCATAAAAGTTAATTTTTAACTCATTAATGTGTGTTTTAAGCATGCAACTAAATTCTCTTAAAATTTTAGGGAATTGAATCTAATTAAGCTCTTGCATTTTGATGGAGGAAGTAAAAACAAGAACAATGGTTCATAACTCTGCAGCTAACAATTCAAAATGCAGATGATAATAAAGAAAAAGAAATAGAAAATATCTGGGAAAAAATATGACCAGCATGGTTGAATTAATAAGGCACCAGTCTGAGAAACATGAATATGGTATATGTTCATATTTCTTCCCTCGGTTGTACTTTGTGACCTCTGGCAAATCACTAAAATTACCTTTCAACATTCTATTTTTTCCACCTGGAAAGCAGAAAGAAAATACCCTTTTGAAAATACCGAATCATAGAATCAAAAAATGGCCTGTATGAAAGGGGCCTCAAAGATCTAGTTCAAATCCTGCTTAAAGCCCAGTCCAGCCTGGAGTGGAACACTTACAGGGATCTACAGCTTCTCTGGGTAACCTGTTCCAGTGCCTCACCATCTTCACAGTAAGGAATTCCCTCCTGGTGAGTAATTTGAACTGATCCTCTTTCATTTTAAAGCCATTCTCACCTATCCTACCCCTGCATACCCTCATGAAACGTCCCTCTCCAGGTTTTCTGTCAGCTTCTTTCAGCCCTTTTCTTTGTCATCTGTGACTTGTGAAGCAAGACTGAAGCATTTGTCAAAGACTGAGTCAAAACCATTTCTGAGTATCTCAGCTGTCTCGATGTCCCAGGTAACCAGGTCTCCTGTGTCCCTCTGGAGAGGGCCTACAATTTACCTAGTCTTCATTTTATCACCAATATATCTTTAGAAGCTGTTTTTGTTGCCCTTGACAACCATGGACAGATTTATTTTATCAGGGCTCTACTTTCCTATCCTGATCCACAGTTGCTTGGACAATTTGTCTGTATTCCTCTCAGGATGCCTATTCTCACTTCCACCCTCTCTAGGTATTTTTTTTTTTGTATTTTGTTTTGTCCAGGAGCTCTTTGCTCATCCAGGCAGGTGTCCTGAAGTTTCTATCTGACTTTCTGTTTGACAACATTTCTGAGGATGCAATACTTCTGAGCCTGGAAGAAGTGATCCTTTGACTATTAACCAGTTATCTTAGTCTACTCTTAAATCGAAGGCTTTATTCCATGGTACTCTACCAAGCAAATCCCTGAAGTGTCCAAATTCTGCTCTTATGAAGGCAAGGGTAGCTAGCATCCATCCTCCTTACTGCTCTAAGGATTTTGTACTCTATAATTTCACAGTCACTGCACCCTTCAGCTTTACATTCCTCATCAGCTCCTGCTTGTTGCTGAGAAAAAGATCCACCATAGCACCTCTCCTTGCTGGCTCTATCTCTTGGAGAAGAAAGTTGAAAACAGCAAACAAAAGTATAAGCTGCTATTTTATTTCTTTTCTTTAAGAAAAATAATGTACCAAGAGAAGATCTGGTTCTATATAATGGTCTGTCTGTTTTGGGAGTAAAAATAAAAACTAACCTTTTGCCACATTGTAAAACCATATATCTAATGTAGGTCAGATAAAAAAAAATGGAAAAAAGGGCTTAGACATTTAAGTTTGAAGTGCCTTACTTTGAAGTCAAATCCTGAGCCCTGAGAAAGTACCTATCATGCCCACACAGGAAGGTTAATCCTCTCAGACTATGTATAAATACTTGGGGAAAAAAAAGAGTGCAATCTATTTTTGCCCCTACAGGGAGCTGATCTGACATAAAACTAATTTGCTTCATAAGCAATGTAACAACTGCGTGGCACAGTACTGAAGCTAATAATCACAGCTAAGACACAGGTAAAGCATCAATCCTATAACAACTTGCAGAACAGAGGTGTAAGAATCAATGTTAAAATATTCTTGCATTGCCATAAAAAAATTCCTTGGATATGACATGGAAATTTAAGACAAAGAAAAACAAAAAAACAGTGTCCAGACACACTCTGCTGAAAAGATCACAGAAAACTATTTCTAATTTGCTATCCCCCTGTCTTGGAAATCATAAGAACCTATAACTAATGACTGTCACAGAATCTATTGTCAACTAGAGACAAACACACTTTTAGAAGAAAATAAGAAAACTGTGATTAAGAAATTGAAGGCCCCCAGAAACTATAATTGAATTCAAAGCTCTAGAGGGTGTGAGAACATGACCCCAGTGAGATAAAAAAGTGACAAGCTAATTAAATGAGAATGAGAATGTCCATCTTCCACCTTTTACTGAACATCTGATAAAATACTATTTCACCTGCTATCATGAAAGAAAGAAACAACTTCTATGACACTAAAATGAAACGGACACATGTGACTGTGTTTATTACTTCTTAAATTCCTCAATAACTTGGATAGCAGATTAGGCAAATCTATCCATTCCAAGATGATAACTATATGCTTGTATAACCAAGGCATAACCAAATAACACTCTACTGCATAACTGGCCTAGCTTAACCTCTTACTTCAAAAGCACATAATGACAGTAAGAACTTTGAGACAATTACAGAAATTGCTTGAACAATGTCCACTGTGTTACATTAAGTATTCAGTATTCAGCAGTGCATAAAATTAATGTCCACTTGCAAAATATTTGTAACGTGTAAACAGCATTGATTACAATCCTAAGAACCAATAAATTCTATAGTATTGCTTATTCACGTAACACACATAATTCACATTCTGTCTCTTTTACCAATCAGCAAAATATATATCAGGTACATTCTAGCTGCAGCCCGGGATGCTCTATTATCTACCATTGCAATTAATTACTCATTCAGTATTCAAAAACCTCCATCAGTGACTTGATAAATTCTGAGTAATATTACCCATGTTAACAGTCGGTCTTCTGGCACAAGAAAAATATATCCCTCCCTTAACATTAAGAAAAAAGATGCAAACCAGCAATGCTTGCTAACAGACTTCTGTATAAACAACAAATCTCCCAAGGGTCACCCAATGACATCTTAGTTTACAGAAGTTTGGAGCTGAATTTTACATTTGTGGGAACTTGCACGGGAAAGTTGCCCAGAGAAGCTGTGGATGCCCCATCCCTGGAAGTGTTCGAGGCAGGTTGGGCTGGCTTTAAACAACCTGGGTGAACAGTGTTCCTGTCCATCTCAGAAGGATTAGAACTACATCTTTAAGGCCCCTTCCAAGTAAACCCTTGCGTGATTCTATGAAAATTACCTTTTAGTTAGGGGAAATCATATGAAAATATGAGAAAAAGTTATGCCACATCAGACACTTTGACAAGGAAAAAAAACCAAATAGGAAATCTCCAAAATTCCCTAAAAGTAGATCTATCACAGATATGTTTGGTCACTATATGTCAGCTTGCACAATATTGTTAATCAAACTGAAACATTAAAATATCTTCCTTTTTCACAAACTTCAGAACATAGTTCCAGTTTCAAAGACATACATAAAAAATATACACAGTCCTTGGAAAGCCTTAGTTATATTGATTCTCAAAGAACACTAGCATTTCAGAAATTATTTATTAGACCAAAATGAAGTTCACTCAATGTTAAAGCACTGGTTTTTGTATGTCAGTCTTATTAGCTCCTCTTGAAAAACCACTTCTTAAAACTACATTTGTTCTTATGAGGTTGAAAAATTTTGGCACAGAAGCATGACCATGAAATATTTCCCTGCTGCTCATTTTAAGTCAGAAAACCGATGGCTTACATTAGAAAAAGAAAAAAGAAAGTTTCTTAGAGTACTGTTTTGGTTTTTTTTTTAAGAAAAGGATTTACCTTGACAAGCTGGGACTGGCACATCCCACGAGTAATACCCGTGTGGAGACCTCCTGCACACAGCAGTGCTTTTGCCAATGAGCCGAAAGCCTCGGTCGCAAGCCCAGCGGACGACGCTGTTGAGCTGCCCGCCCGTCTGGCTGACGATGAAACCGTGCGGGGGAGACTCCGGGGTGCTGCAGTAGAGAGCTTTAAACATAAAACATTAAATCATAAAGTATGTGGTTAGAATTCAGCTAACAATTCTTGAGAAATTCTTGTTTAACTCAGTGGGAATCTGATTGGAGAAACTGTTACTAAAAGCTGCATTTTATGTAGTGATAATGCATGCATTGACCAGTTTTACAAAATACAAAGGTGATAAAAATAGAGCTTTATAAGCTCTAAACAAGATTCAAGTTTCAGTAGCCTCCAAAAAAATAGTGATAGCTCACTTTTATGATTGGCTATAGCTTTGGTGGTTTTTTTTACCATCTTCTTTTTAAATCAAATAAGCTACTGAACTCTAGTTTATGATGAAATTTATTGCAATTGTATACATTTCAGCAGTGTACAAAATTTTGAAAGAAGGAAACAACTAGTACATGCTGAACATAACTATTTTTAAAAATCCTTTCTTTCTGGTCCTAAATAAGTTCTTACATTTGATTTCTCTGATACATTGAACTGAAGTAAAACGTTTAAAAAAGATTTTAATGATATTTATGACTATCACCATAAATCTATGGCAAAAATACTGAATATTCTTTTAGTTGTTGATTTATTTATTACACATCAAGTCTTACAGGAGTCTTATCTAGAGACTATGAAAAAGAATTATAACTCATTATGAGAGAAAAAATAACTCTAAGAGTTACAGTTTTTATAGTTTGAAATTATTTATGTACTTAACAACTCTGACATTGAATATTGGTTACTTACTATGTTTCCTTTATCTCCCTTGTTCATTGAGTACCAGGTAATTTAGGTTTTGCTATCTTGTCATAGGAGCGGACAGAAGGCTCTTATAACCTGGTAACCACATTAATTTTGTGTGAAAGTTTAATTTGGTCTCTGATTAATTTGGTTAATGGCTTCTAGCCATAAAGGTTGTTTTCCCTTTTTGTAGGAAGAAAATTGTACTGGAAGTTTGTTTCCAAGTGCTTCCTTTATGCTTTGAAAACTTGGTATTTTCTCAGGCAAATAGAGAACTGTGGCTTCACTCACTCTTTAAACCTTTCCATATCTCATGACTTACTTCAGGTCAATGTTTTTCTTTATTAATACATATTTAATAAATATTTATTAAGTCTATTAAAGAGTAGTATCAGAACTACTGCTATATCTTTCAGATCACATACTATTATGTGTATACCAAAAATATTTTCTTCCTTACACTAAATGTCTCCTGACTTTACTTTCTTGAAAGAACCAAGATACAGAGACCTCTACTTTAGTGTATAAGAAAACATACCAGTATTTTCTGTGTGAAACAGATAACTAGAAAATATTTCCTGTCTGCCTCTCAACAGTTCTCTCCTTACTGCCTGTAAGTAAAGACTTTGAAAAATTTTCTCTTCTTTCTCTTTTAACAGATCCAAAAGGATCTACAGGAAATGAAAATCGGTACCATTATAATTTTATCTGTAGTAAACAGTTCTACCTAATGTGAATTCTACCTAATGAACAACAAATATTTTAAGTCTGATAAAACTATCCTCTCCTAAAGGGGAAGATGGTACTGATAAGGCTTCACAGTGTATATGATTCTAATTATTTTTCTTCAAATGTTAAGTAGCCAAAAATTAAGGGAGGAAAACCAAAGAAACACAGCAGAAAGAATTTTATAGTTATTCTTTATTTCTTTATCCGCCTTGTGTAATGAAACAGCTTTATGCCAATAGCTTCTCTAATATCTATATTAGAGATACTATCCCCAGTACTCTTCTTTGTGTGTATTTCATATCTTTGGTCATCATAAAAAAATTCAAATACAGATTTTGTGCAATTGATGTAAATTGCAACAAATCTACTTCAGCTTGACTAATGGAAATAATTTTATCACCAAAAAAAATTATACAATAATGCTGTAAAAGCAATTTTACTATAATCTAACTTTGTCACTACCATTTCCAGACACTATTCATAAATACATTAATTTGAATTAATAACACATAAAATAGTGGATTTTTACATATTAATGTATTGCTTTTAATGTTGATTGCTGCTTCTGTTGAACCTTAAATTAAAGAATTCAACCCTTCAGGGTCTCATATTTTTTCACTTTGTAGCTCTTCACTCCTGCCTGGTTGCAACGCTTTCCCCTGCCCCACCAAAATTCTTAATAGTGAATTGCATAAAGATCTAGTTAGAAAAACACCACAATAAGAAGAGGCACACAAGTGCAAATAAATGGGAGACAGAAGGAGGAAGATGCTTCCTCTATCTTTAGTATTAGTTTATGACATTTAAAAGCCTTGTCTTTTCTTAAATCTCTACAGAACACATGTGGGGGGATTTTTTCCTCACAAGATGAGGGTCATTAGATTCATATATATAGAACAGATTGGATTTTCTTTCAGTTTGGTTAATTAAGGATACCAGACATAGCTTATATTACCCTTTTCACATAAACAAATGTTCCACATTGAAATTTTATGCACATTATAGAAAGTCACATTTGCATACCTATATATCTTATCCTGAAACCCTTTTTATTGGTGCCATGATCTGCTGACCACCGGAGAAATACTTCATGGCCATTGCTGGTTATATTTAGAGAAGATGAATAGTCCCCACTGAGAGATATGAGCAATGGGCTATGACTATTTGGTCCTTGGTACAAAGGAAGGAAAAAATGAAGTAAAAAAGGCATTAAAAAGTTTAAAATAAAGTAGAATAAACCATATGCACACAATTAATATACATGCAGAACATCCTTCAAGCAAATGGAAAATTAATTTGAATTAAAAAATTGAAATATAACTGGAAGCTATATATTTGCTCAAAAACAAAAATTATTTCTAAATATTATGTGCAGTACAATTTTAAAACAAAGTAATGCAGCAGTTCTTTTTCTCATAACAGATCAAAATAATTAAGATTTTTTTATACTGAAAAATTATGATATGCATAAACAACAGTAATTAGACAGAAGTAATATAAAAAACCAGTGATGTAGACAAAGTATCACCCAAAGTTATTCAACTGATAGTTACCATCAAAAACCTCAAGTATATCAAATTCCTTTTCTGTCTGGAAGAATTCAAAGAACATGCTGATATTATAACCCTTCTCCACAGTAATGGTCCACGCACACATCTGGAGATTTGGGTAGCTGTCAGGATATCCAGGGCTCAATATTACGCCTGTTGAATCCAGACGCATTTCATTGGCTGGGCAGAGCACTGTGAAACAGAAAAATTGGCAAAAAAATCTGAAGCCCATTACTTCTATTTCATGTGATTGACAAGATTTTCCCGAATTCGAACGAACTGAATTACTCATTCTATTTCCTTAAATTGAACAACATAGTGATTTAAAATATGATTAAGGGATTTAATTTTGAATTTATCTGTATTCACTAGGTCTACAAGAATAATAATCTCATTAAATAGAAATAGTTGACATTACTATGTTATTGGAAGTATTTTCAAGAAATGTGTTTGCTTCGTGATATATGAACAAATGCCTTCAATATATTCAGAATCTAATACTGGTAAACAGGAGCTTTGAAATATTTTATATTGATGACTAACTCCTACATGAAAATGAGTTAGTCCTAAATTACACAAGAAAAATAATAGGATCTTAGTTTTCTCAAGAACACTGGAAGTAATATTCTCCCATTAATAATATTGTCTCATTAATTACAGAAGTCAGGTTTTACGCTGAAAAAGTTATTGGACTATGAAGAGATAAAGAACATAGAAAAGCAGAAAAAAGGAGAAAAAAAGAGTATTTATCTTCATAAAAAACCCTTGTAAGAATCATAGAGTATTTGGGTTGTAAGTGACCTTTGAAGATCATGTAGTCTAACCCTCTGCAAATGCATCCACACCGAACTTGAAAAACTGCATCTACCCATATGTTTAAAAAAATATTTGTATCTCAGTTTCAAACTAGCATCTAGTTGCTAAACTTCAAAAGTTGTTTCTCATGTACTGTGTTTCTTTCAATTACTCAAAGAGAGATTGAATAGCACCTCCACCCCACTTAATAGAACTTGTATGGCTGGAACCTGGCTGTCAAACTGCAGTGCTGTGCCAGTTGTGACACGTATCTCAAGAAAATGAACAAAGTAATCCTCTCAACTTTATATGTACATACAGATATATTTTATATAAAAATGTGTGGCAGGAAGAGCATAACAGTAATCTGGCTACACTTGTTTATTTGCAGCTGTTTTGCCTTGCATACCGTCCTTAATTTCAGTTAAACATCCCTCAGGAATTTTATAGAGAATTTAAAGCCTTGTTTCTGTTAAACAGATTCCCTTGGGGATTGGGTAGCTAAGTTTTATGTGAATCAAAGAAAATATATCTGAAAGTTAAGAGTAACCATTACAGAACTTTTTCAGGGTCCCCTTATTATCATGCAAAATACAAAAATCTTCTTACTCAGAAATATCATGCAAAAAAGTTTGAATCTTCTTACTCAGAAATTTTCATTTTATCCTGAAAGTAGAAGCTAATTTAAAGTAAGATTACCGGTGAAGTAACATTTTTTTTTCAGACAATACTCTCTTTTAACTAAATAAGATGATTGAAATTGGCTAAACTTGTGGAATTTAGTGATTATTTTGACATCTAAAGTAAATTGGCAAAAATTTTAAGAAATGCTCATCCAACTGACATGTACCAGAGAAAAACAGAGAAAAAAAAGTTATGTAGTTTTATATAGTATTAAATGTGATATAATCTAACCTGTAATAATTAAAACTACCAAATAAATATTAAATATATTTTGCTTCAGCTTTTTCTTTTTAAGAATTCCTCATTTGTCTAGTATATCTTTACTGCAATACATTTGATTAGAGACTAATATATTGTTACTTAAATTCTGTTCAGCATCATTCTTCAGATTTACTTGTGGATTAATTTTGAATGTAGGTATCAATTTCTTTCAAGTCAAAAATTAAAGAAAAATTCAATAAAATGTCACTTTACACTGGCTAAAGCATATTACATATGCACAAGGTTAAAGCATCAGGAATTACACTATTAAGTTCAAAAATAAACATATGTTCTACCCAGTGAAAAGAATTAGTAAACTAATGCTAATATGAGCCAACAGAAGAACTTGGACTTTTCCTTGAAAGTGACTCTTCCATAGTGTGTTATACTCTGCAAATGAAAGTATGGTAGCTTATCCATAGACCAATGTGATATAGTAAAATCATGAAAGACACAAATTTTTGGCATGTATTTTTGCTGCCTTTAGCTCTCTATTCATCTTCCATTATTGAAATTTAACTTATATACTGTGACCTTCAAACTTAGACATCATATAAATAAATATAAAAGAAATTTTGCTGCTGTTTATTCTAGGTTGCCAGTTGGACTGGTCATTTTTAACACAATTTGACAATTCCTTTGAAATTTTATTTAGAATCTAACTCGGAAGACCATGTTAAGTTCATTCTGCTTTCAAAAGAAATTATAAGAGCATCGATCTATATTTAGCATTGGAACCAATGTTTAGTTTTCATACCTGACAGATAAAAGATTAACCATGGTAACTGAAGTCATCACTCCTGAGTTTTTGTCTTGGGTCTTGCATTGAATACAAATATGCCTTCAGCTAAATATATTGAGAGAATGCCTCAGGATCAGCACATATGTCTCTATTTGCCCTGTCTAATATTACTTCATTTTTTAAATGCCTGGAGGTTACTATGGTTTTCCACCTATTAAATGCTATACATCTGCCAAGTAAGGATTTAAATTTAAATTGGGGTGTTGGAAGCTATTTCTAGACACATTTGTATCGAACTAAATGCCTGGATTTTCAGACATTATCAATGTAAAAGTTCTTATGAAGCTCACATTTCAATTTCCCTTTGCATTTTTAAGAACTAGTCTCACTGCTGCATAGTTTTGTCCACAAAATCAGCGGAAAACAGCTTATTCAGTTGTAAGTGTAGACCCTTCCAGCTTTCCAGGAATGGAGGAAAAAAGTATATTTATACAATAATTTTTTTTAACTCAGCTGAAAGCTTAGGTGAATATTACAGTAATAATAAAGTCGTAAAAATTAATATACTGAAGTTGTATTTCTTATATATATATATATATTTTGTACCATTTTATAACTTTTGAAATTGCTACGAAACAGTAAAATATTAAAGATTTACTTTAAATGTAGTAGATGTAGTCACAATTAATTTACTATTGCCAAATAAATCTTTCATCATGAGTGTTTTATGGATATGTTAATGACTTAAAATTACTTGAGAAGGACACACCAAAACATCAGATTGTTAGAAAAAACAGATGGTAATATTTTTCATATAATACAAATGTAAATCAAACACACTTATTATGACTGATTTGGGAAAGTATTGTAATCATGCTGTAGATGTAGAATATTAAGCTCAGGAACAGATGGATCACAAAGGAATATCACAGAAACTAGCAGAATTCAAAATGTTTTTTGTTTACATAACTTATACTTTTATGAGGCTGTAGTGTTTTGGTTTGGTCTTTTTTTCTTGAAAAGGCTTTATCATACATATTTGTAATTGTAGTTTGTAATTTATCCTTCCAGATATAAACAGAAGAATGAATAGGAAAACATAGACTCATGCCCATCACTGGAACTTCAAAGAGATTCCATTTTTTTAATGAACCATGTGCAAAGCCTGTCTTCATTTGTACCCTAATCAGTTTGGTATGAAAGAAAAAAACCCTCACTTTTTCATTTGTTTGTTTGGTTTTTTAATTTTGGAAAATTTATATTCTAGCATAACACATCAAATTTCAGCTTAATAAAGACTGCTTTAAAGTGTGAAGTTAGTGGCTGGCAGGACTGTAATAGTTTTGACCTTAACAATGAGAATTTATTTTATCTCTGTTCATCGTTCTCAATAGGAGGAAAAGTGAACAAACAAACACATGCATGCACACACACATGGAAAACCTGTTTTTTAGAATATATTGAATAAAAAATGCAAGTACTTAAAAAATATATTTTGTGAGCTTGTTCATCCCAAATCCATGCTATGTTAATTTAGCATTTTTTGAAAATTCCCATATAAATTTTTATACTATTATGTTATAGAAAAAAGGACAGTCTCATTATTTACCAGACTCCCTGCAAAAAAAAAAAAAAAAACCACAAAATTATTTTCACAAAGTATTAGCCCTTTCAACTTGTGAAGTTCATGAAAAGATTACTAATCATTTTGCATTATTATCTGACAAACAGGAAAAAAACAAAAGGATAAATCATCAAAAGTCTGAAATAGTTTCAGTGTGCTATCTTATGTAAAGACATGTAGAACTTATTTCAGGAATCACCACTGAATTGGTCTGGCTGCAGGAAAATAGAAAGGAAAAAAAAACCTTGACAAGTAGGTGGTGCTCCATCCATCTGAAGTCTCTCCCCTAGTCGGCATGTCAGAATCTCATTACCAACCAGTGTAAAGCCTGGTTGACACTGGTACCTTATTATGTCTCCTGTTCAGAAAAAAACAACACAGGGCAAAACACAAACAAATAAAAGAAGCATTATATAGCAATTAACTGTGACTTTTAGCTTTGAAAACATTATTGATTAATGAAGTTTCTTAACACCATATTATACAATGGGCTAAATGACCTCTGGCATAAACAACTTTGATTAGTCAAGAAATGTGGTAAATGAGCTTTATGTTGCAAACTGTGCTGCATCTATCACTTCTTTTCACCACATTATTTGTTACATAGTGTGCTAAGTTGTCTGGGTTTGACTGATGCTATGTGAAGCAAATGCCCACAAAGTTTTAAGCAGTATAATTTATACAATAACCATTATGGAACTAAATAAAGGTCCAAGATAAAGTCAGTAATTCGTACAATCCTGAGGGGGAAAAAAAATTAAATAGCAAATGGGTTTGTTGATGCTATCTAGATTTGGCACCTGGAATAAGAAACTGTCATTTTTTAATCAAGAAACTAAAAATTCATATAGTTTTAGGTACCAATAAAATGCCATCATGCATATCCCAGCAGCTCTCTTTGGCCCATATCACACAGAAAAAAAGGGAAAAAAAGTAATTTTTCTTCCTGACCTATATAACTAACCATCTATTGGTGGATATACTAAAAAAAATTATTTTCCATGCCATCATATGAGCAAAACTAGCTGACCAGAGATCTGAAATCAGATCATTTAAGTCATATTTCTTTGAAATATAAGTGGCTAAGTACTACTATTGACATGTCTCAGAAAGTCAGAATGTCATCCCTTTCCTCATAAATTTTACAAATTTGATTTTACTTTTTAGGTCACAGAACCTTAATTCTGGTATAGAAAATGCCATTATCTTCACGTTTTCTTACGGGTTTTGCTTGCTTGTTTCAGTGTAATACAATGATTTATATTAAGCAGTTTGAAAAATTTATTTGAAAATTAAGTCAATTATAAAAACTTATTGTATTACTTATGTGTAATCCCTGAAACATAGCTGGGATTCAAGATTCATAGGGAAGATGAATGATTTCTTAAAAAAGTATTTTCAAATAAAAATCTGAAATATTACAAATATGATTTCCATTCTGAAGAGCACCCTGTGCACAGTAAATTTATTTCATAAACAAATTCTGCTTCTTTTTTATTTGTTTATAATATTACCTATTTCAAATTCATCATCTTCAGCTAGAATTTCAGCATTTGGTATATTTGCTGGAGGCTGGCAGACACGGAGCTGATAGGCTATAAACAGAAAAAAAGCACAGCTGACATTCTCAAACAGTTATCATAGCCATGCAATAACTTATTTAATACCCAGATTACTAGGATAAACATAAAAAAACTCAATTTATTTTGAAACTTTCAAAAGAATGAAAAGAAAGGAAATTAAAACATTGGAAGTTGTGTCTGCATTCTCAATGAGTTTAGTGGCAAAACCCTCTTAATAAATAAGTAGCTTATAAGTGTTTGCCAATTTTCTCACTTGAGCAATCCCAAAGCAAATATTTTTGTATTTTTCAATCATTGTTTGGTCTTATTAATTTTTTACAATACAGTTTTAATGTTGAACTCTTCCACTTTTGAAACCTTGTAATAAACACATGTTTTGGAATCCCATAAATTCTACACAGATGCAGCATAACTAATGGACAGAAGCCTTTTGAATGTGAAATTTCCTAATAAATAAACAGTTGTGGACCACACATCACCTGCAGATAGTGAATTTTAAAATTCTCATTTGAAGTTTCACATTAAATAATTTTCTGAGATTTAGCACATGGGGGAACAGCCAGGCAAGATAATCACGTGATAAAAAGATAAGTAGGAAGTGTATGCAGAAGCGGTTCAGACTGATATTTTTTCCCCATAGATCCAATGAAAACTAGCCCATGTTTGGAGACAGACAAAATAAGTTTTGATCTAAATACAATTAGGACAGATATCTGTCAAAAGAAATCACTTAGATATATTTTTACCTACAGTGGAGTCTTCCCTGTCTTAAAGTGCACATTCAAGATGAAGTAATCTTGGTTTTCATTACAGTGTTGGTTTATTGGATTTCTTTTTAGCACAAAGTATCATCTAATAATGTCAAATGACAGTTCAGCTTCAGTAATACACATTCTTGGTTGTTTCGTGTGATTAGATCCTTTAGGTACTCTAATTGGTCAAACTTTTGAAAATCACAACATTTATACCATAAGACCTTTTGTTACTAATGAGTCACCCTTATATGATATCTTCCTATTACACTCCTTTTCTTCAATCATGTAGTGAAGAACTTCTTAAATCAGTGAGTCAGAAAGCCTTAGAATATTGCAATTTAAAATAAAACATGCCGATTAAACATGAAACAGCTGTGCTATTTGCATCTTAAGAAAAATAATAATAAAAATCACGGATATAATTAAAAATTGATTCAATAAAGTATGCAAACAATTTTTCTCAAATGTCTCTTTTTAGAGTAACAGCAGTATCATTAATTTTAATCACAAAATTATTTATTTTAAATAAATTTTACTCCTTGCCTTTATTTGATTCCTTGACTGTCTTGCTTTTATTACTACAATTTTTGTTCATCTGATAGAAAGGATCATAGACTCCAAGATACAGAGAGATTTATTTATCTTGACAACATTAGTACAAAGATCATTTAAAGTTTCTTTATAAGTAATCTTTGTTCTACTTGGTTTGCATCATTATTGCACATTAGGGCCCACACCTGTGGTATGACAATTTTCACGACAAAAGAAACAAGTAAAACATCTTTAGAGATCTTTTATGCTAGCAAATTGCTAGACCAGAAGAAACAGCCTCAAATTGCTCCACATGAGACTGGAATTAATAAAAATGCGTTAACCAGAAGGGTTGACAAGCATTGGAATAATGGTGGAGTCACCACCCCTGGAGGTATTTACAAGACATGTAATGTTTTATTTATCAAGATGGTTTAGTGGTAGAATTGGCAGTATTTGGTTTATAGTTGGACTTGAGAATCTAAAAGGTCTTTTCCAATCTGAATAAATGTATGACTCCATGAGTATTTTAGCATATGTTTGGTTATATACCGATATATTAGTAGATATCAATACATATGGATCCATTAATGAATACAAAATGTAATTTTGTCCTTTGCAAGTTGGTACAGGAAATTTAGATGTCAAGATATGGAACAAAAATTGTGATCCCTCTCTGCCTAGCCCTGCTGGAATCTCTACTCCATAATCTATTCTTCTCATTGTAGATTTTATGTATTTTTCTGTTTTGTTTTGCTCAGCTTAAAGTTTCTTTAACCCCATCAATTCTGTCTATCTGTATTCACCACTGTCTTAAGTCAAAAAGAAAGTCTTCTAGTCACAAAATTTGACCAGGACCCAGAAAACAGGATGTAGTTTATGTTTCCTAGGATGTTCAATCCAGCAGGCATTGACAAAGCACCTAAATCCACCCTTACTTTTCAATCTGTTTCCTTTCAATTATAGCAATGTGAAAGACACTTGGCTATGCAAGGTCTGGATGACTAAAAAAAGATGTAGAATTCAGTGAGTTAACATTTTCATTCAGTCAGTATTTAATTCAAGGGCAGATAATTGTTAACTACACTATGTAGTTCACTATCATTGAAATATATAATTTAGTAAACAATATATCATGGGTACAGTTCACTATCATTCGAATCTCCACAAAAACAACATTTACTTCAAAATATCCATGAATGTTGAAAACAAATTCAATGTCCTCCAAAAATATTTATGTTTCAAAGTAATTTTATGAGCACTGTGAAAAGTAAAAGTGTGCACCTTGAACTTTAGGGTCTTCTTTGTCCCTGTCTCATCATAGGGCAATCTGTTTATTTTTGTTTGACTAATAGTAAATTTAATATCTGGTCAAGAAAATAACTTATTTGCATCTAATTAGTCTTTCATATGTTTCCATATGAATGTAGTGGTCAATAGTGATCCTAGTAGTGGTCCATCACATTAATTACATCAACTCTTCTCAGAAAAAGCAACTGATGTTTTTATGCCTTATCTTCCTCCAGTGACCAGTATAAACAATGAAAAAGTTTAATTTGTCACACTTACCATGATAACTAAGTACAAAGAAGCCACTGGTAGTAAAGTCACTGTGAAACTTTATCAGAATCTGATTGGAAGTACTATAGACTGATTCTAATGCAGTGTTGCCACTAAATTGTCCAATTTGAGGGGAAGTTTGGTCTGGTCCATCCCTAAGAAAACAAACAGAATAATTTTTCTTGGTCTAAAAAATTAATATAATTTCTCCAAATTTTAGGTGAATACAGTAAATTTTTCCTAGATTATAATAAAATGCATGAGACACCTAAAATAAGATAAAACAGACATCAAGGGCATCATATATGTAGACTGAATACTAATTCAACCAGCTTTTGAAAGTCAAATACTTATTTTCTAATAAAAATTGCAGTCAACTCAAAATTACTGAATTTGTGACTGCACATCATCTACTTGCCACAACCTCTGATCACATTTGTGTATCTATATTCTTTCAAATGTGGCTATCAGAAAATTATTAAAACTAATACTGTTCATGTCACTCAGTCTTTTGAATCTGATAATTTCTAGGAAAATTAAGAGATAAATAGTGTTGTTAGAATTAATTAATAGAATAACTTGAAAACACAAGAATGAATATTGACTTTAGCAAAAATAAACACAAAATGCTTGCAGACTACTGAATGCAACATTCCCCTTGAAAACTGCATGTTGACATTAATAAATGCACATTTTATTTGCAATGCCTATTCTAAGTTACTTTTAGATATGCTCTAATGTCAGCAATTTTAACCTAGTCTTTCTCCCCATAATTAATTGTTTTAATGCTATCATTTATAGTTCACAGTATATATGGATAGATGAGAATTGATTTAAAATTTATTTTTGTAAGTGATTCAGAGTTTTCTCAATTTGTTGCTGTGTTATGAATTTTATATAAATGGCCATCTCTTTTTGACTCAGTTAAGTATTAATATAATTATTGGTGTCTTTAACCAAAACTGAGTATGGTATGCATCCAATTAATTTCTTAAATCCTTCATGTGAATGTATTGATATTATTTTGTACTATTTATTATTATTTAGAAAATACATGTAGTGCTGATAAGATAAAGTGCTAACTTTTGGAATAATTAACTACTTATTTCAACAGAAAAATTAAATTAAAGGTAGTACTAAACAACAGTGGAACTCTACAGAGGACAGTATCATGATATAAGAGTTCTAAATGTTCATCCGTGATTCCTTCTGGAATAGAATTGTCAAATATTAAGTAATATAAGTTTAAAGTTATTTTTTCAATAGTTATTAACATAATACATTTTAATATAAAATAATTTCAAAATAAAAATATGGATATACTTTATTTTGAAAATTTTATAGTAATGTGTTCATCCACATTATGGCATATTGACCTTTTCCCTTCTGCTTTAGCAGGGAAATTGTATGCTTTGAAGCATTTGAATTGTGAATAAAATGCAGGTTTTTTGCATTGGAAACTGCTATAAAATTTTTGCTTTGCACTATAAATAAATAGTATCCCCAAAGTGGTATAAGCTACATAATTAAATAGCTAAAGTATATACACTACAATTTTTGCACATGTGTACAAATGAGGACTAAAGCCATTAAATGTATTCAAATATGTGGTGGAGGGTTTAATGTGATAGGCTGATGCTGAGGAGCATCATGAAGAAACACGACAGACATGGATTCAAGTACATGATCACATAATTTGTTTACAGTGATTGTTAACTCAATTCTTTTTGTCATAGCCAAATAAAAATAGAGCCTCTTGTTCTATGTACCCTTAAGAATAAAAGAAGCCAGCTTGGAAGAAATTAATGAAGTGTTGCCCTACTTTTGTTTCTGGTACTCCTTTTCTAAAACACTAATACACACATTTGAAATTTCTTATCACTCCTTTGTTAAGTACTACTTCTCTTGATTGTTGATGAGCTATTATAGCATACCTCTGTATGCTTTTCTTTGTTGACAAAATGAGAAACACTCTTTTCAATTTCTTATCCAGTGTTATCTAGAGAGAATGATCCATTGAAAAACATGGATTGGTGCAACTCAGTCATTTCTACTAGAGAGAACACCAGTTTCAAGGGGAAAATCACAAATATATTCCTTTAAATTCATACTTAGTTACATGGTGTCACATAAAGATTAAATAAATGTCAAAAGTGTTTTCTTACCAGACAGTTATGAAATCATATATTGGTTCTGTTTGGAGAACTGTGAAATTGATGTAGATTCCATTCCCAGGAGGAACTCTTACAAGCCAGAAGCAGTCTTGAAAGTTTGGATACTCATCAGGGTATCCTGGAGAGTATATGGTGCCATTCATTGCAGTTATGTTTCCTCCACAAAGAGCTACAAAAAAGACACTTTTTAAAAATAGACAGTATATGCTTTTTGCATTCTACTTACACTACATATAAGCCCTAGTTTTGAACACATTTGATGCATTTAACTTCATTGCATATGACCATTCCTGTGCAAAGAAAACAGATTTTATTCAGCTTTGCGCAGAGTCAGAAGTCTATTTTGACAGTATTGGTCAAATATAAAAATTTTTTAAAAAATCTGATGTCACAGATACTATCAGAACTGGAATGAAAGGAGTATATATGCACATAGGGTAAAATTCCCTGCACAGCTGAAAATTACTTTGTTAGGGCTTTGTGCAAATTTCAGCTACAAATTAGCAACAAATCACATTAACTGTTTTCATGTGTGGTCACAAGAAGATAGCCAGCCAAAATTAACACATGAAAGAAGCCATGTAAAAGGTTGAGGAGTGGCTGAAGATTAGAGGCGAACTTCAAAATGAAAACATTGTGTCCAACAGTATGAATAGCAATTTTGTATTTATGGATATAAATTCTGGTAGATAAAGTAAGAGTCTTCTCCGCAATTCATGTTGAAGAGTACTAATTTTAGATATCACACAGATTCTGGATGTTTATAATTATGTATTTCTGGAAAACTATTAGTCCAAATTAGATTATATTCTCCATAGATTTCAGATGTATGTTGACTATGACACCACCCAGTTATTGCAGATGAGAAATGTTATACAAGCATAGTTCTGGAAAAGTAAGCAAAGCTTAAAATTGTATAATTTGCTTTATTTTGCCCACTCCACCCCACAAGGTGCATGGTATGGCAACACAGATTTTCTAAAATATGTTAAAAAATCTCTAACCAGAACAGTTTTGACATATAAGTTTGACATATAGGAATTATGCATCGTTTGTAATTAACAAAAGCCTGTGTTATGTTTTGTGTATATACACTTTGGTGCTGAACTGTAGGGTAAGGATTGCTCCATAGTGATACTCCAATCCATTCAGACTCAACAGCTTGGGCTCTGCTTTTCTTCAGCTTTAGCCTTAAAGTCTCAAGGGAAATTGAGCAGTACAGACAGAAATGGTTTTGCAGCCAGGTCTTAAGGGAGTGAAGATATGGTCTCATGACTGTCAGGAAACAAGATTTCTTGGAAAAGGAGAGGGAAGACAATCCAAGCAGATTAAAGTAAGGGAGACGAGTTAAGAAGGGTCAGAGATTGTTAGATGATGCTGAGCACAGGTTAAAGGAATATTAGGTGCATGGAGATGCAAGAAGAGAACAAAACTGTTTAAAGCAAGTTTAGTCATATTTAATTCAGATTGTCTACTTCAAGAAGTCTGAGGAATTAAAAAAGCCTTGGTATATCTTGTCTTACAATAAAGACATTAAAGCAAATACAAATTTAAGACATGCCACATATTTCTGATACTAGGCATATACAAAAAAGCCAGCTTCATTTTAATGTTTTTGAACACAAAGCCTTTATCTCAAATCAAACCAAGTAGAACTAGAAGATAACTCATTATCGTTTTCCTAGAACAATAAAGAAAAAAGCCCAACCCCTCAAAAACATCTGTAGCATATAGAAATGTCACAAACCCTTTACTAAAAATACCACAGTAAGTATCTGCACAAAACCTCATGTAATTTAAGAAATCTGTCTAGGAGCTGAGTAGTGTTGACAGTCTGTAATCAAGCAGCAAACATGTATCTTAGATCTCTATTATCAAGTTGGTGTATTTTTTAATCTTCATTTATGATATAAAATTAAGTAGAAACAAAAAGCATTCAGCCACTGTCCAGGAACGTGATCAAAATTGATACTCAGAGCAACAACATGCTTTGAATATCTTAAAATTCTTGGTTCAAGCAGGAAATTTCAAAGAAACAGAGTCATTGCATTCAATAATTTGTTTTTATTGTGAGGCACAGAAAATACAGCTAGAACTAACTAACAGGACTAACACTAATTCTTTACCAGTTAGGACTTGAGCTAGAAAGATGTTACTATTCCACAGGATCCAAAAAATGGGTGATGAAATTAATTATAATGAATTAAATTCTTCCCCTTTAAAAAAAAAAAGACAGTGTAGGTGTCACCTCTCTTTTATATGATAAGGCTTCTCCTTCTAAATTCAGTATCAGTAAGGTCTTAATTTAGCTATCAGATCCCCCAGAATTTCCTAAGGCTCACTGACTCCAGAAGGAATTTTGAATAACAAGGCTTTTAATTTAAGTACCAAAATTTGAGAATATGGTACAAAATATGATGCAAAAATCCAGAAAAAAGGAGCTTTTTATTTTCTATTTGGGTGATTTCATTTGGTTTTGGAGGGGTTTTTTGGGGGTGGGGTGTTGTGTTGTTGTTGGAGAGGTTTTTTTGGGCATTTCTCTCCTTCACGATATTGATCAGCATTCTCAGTGCTGAGTTTTACCATTCAATATAGAGGGAAATTAGGCCTTTAAGTGGGGGACTGACCTTCTTTGGCCTGCTGCTTAGAGACAGGTTCCTTTCAGCACAGCTGTGGAAGAGATAAGCACTCCACAGAATCATCACAGTCATTCTGTCTCCTTAAAATTAAAGCTCTGTGAAAGACACAGTTCCTTGAACCTTCTTATTTGTTTCACACACAAGTGAAAAAAACAAATGTAAAAGGTTAAAAAATGTAATTGAAAAAAATCTCATTCAGAAAAAACATATGTACAAGCAATTTCACAGAGCACTGAGCGGAGGATAATTTCATTCTAGGCCACCTTTAAGATTTCTTTCTAACTGATAAGAAAGAACATAAGTGGCCAGAATTGGTAAATTCCATTTTTGAAGCCTTTCTTCTTAATTTAGTCCAGAGTTTTTAATGCATTGCCTCACTTAGATTAAAAGCAGCATGGATCTTCCATGCTGACAGACATTCCAGACTTTAAGTCTAACCTTCCAAAAGTAAACTTATTATCTCAGATAAGTTTCCAGAGATTTCATATTACAAAACATTTCAGCTTCTCTGTTAAAATTTTAATGTGCGTCTTGGGTTTCAATGTGCAAAATCGAATACTTCTTTGCAAAGACCCCACTGTAAAAATGCAGTCCTCCATAAATCAAAAAGCAGAAATTATTTCATTTAACAGTCTCAGGAAGACTTTCAAATGATGAAGGGCTTATAGGTCACCTGGAACATACCTTCACATCTGGGGAGAGGATGATTCCAATTGCGGCTGATGCCATGAAGACAAGTCAGAGCTGAATTTCCAATCAACGTGTAGCCAGGGAAACACTCAAATGAAATAGTTTGTCCCACAGTAAAGTCATTTCCAATAACAAAACCATTACGAAATGGTCGAGGATCAGGACAGCTTTGCAGCTGATATGCTGAAATAAACAATAATAATGGTGGAAAAATCAGTAAAATAAAAATTCTGATTATCTCAAAATAAGAGCTTTTAATTAGAATAAAATTAAAAGTCATGGACAGCCCATATTTTGGGAACCAAAATTCCATGATGGTGACAATCAAATCATTGATTTTACTCCTGGAGAAGTACAGTGAAACCAGCTATGCTTCTCTGCTGCTAAATAACATTTCTTTTCACTGTTTGAAGATACTATATCAAGATAGATGAAGTGTTTTTCTGATCCAATAGATCTTGTCAGGGTTTACATTCTTATATTTAAGGAAAAGGAGAAATAAACGTGTCTATACTTTTGTTTTTATCATTAGAATTAAAAGGCTCTGTAATGAACTGGAATACCAAAGACTTTATAGTGAACTAGAAAAATTTGAAAATAAGCTTTTCTCACACATCTTAGTGGTTTTTTCCAAGAAGATTTGAAGCATTGTCTTCTTATTACCAATGTGAGAACAAATAAGCTGTGTACAGTCTGAAGAATATTATGTTGTATATGTTTGAAAGAATCAGTTCTGTCTTATGTGGTTAAAACATATAAAATAACTTTCCAGTGTTTTGACAAATGGCAGCATCTCCAAAATTATTACTGTTACTATTAATAGTATTTGGTCCTACATTTTTACTGTCCTCAGCAGTTTGGGCCACAAATTGACTTTTTCTTTAAAAGCTAGTTCTTTTACATTGGCTCACTTCCAGAATGTTACACGGAGTTCAAATCAATTTGGACTTGTTACTATTAAAAGAGTAATAGGAGACTGGTCTAAAGTAAAAACTCTTTAAATCACTCTTAGGTGTTATTCATATAATGAAAACAGGCCTACTTTAAAATATACACTTGACCTTTTTTCATGAACAGTGGTGATCTAATTATTTTTAAATGAAAATGCAATTCTGTAAATAGAACTATGATCCCGTGATCTTCACCAGCTCAGCATGACCTACTTGGGTACAAAAGAACAAGAACCTTCAGGGAAATGGTGAACTAGGAAATAAAATGGATTTCAAGATTTTTGGGTTGGCATTATTTGTACAAGCCTATCTCGATCCAGTAATACAAAACAGTATTTAGATCTATATCTTCCAGAACCCATTACCCAAAATTAAAATTCCAGTATGCTTCCAAACTTTGAGTAGAGATGTAGGCATGCAATGTAAATTTATATGCCAATCAGCTTCACATATTGGCAATTATCTATTTGCTGACATTTGACGTGATTTTAAAGAAAATATTCAATAAATTGGCTTTTCTCATCTTAGTGTTCTTTATTTGGTTTTATCTCAACGTTTAAAGCTTGGGACTGAAACACATAAAAACTTCCATATTTATTTTTAAGAATCCCCAAAACCTCATAAAATCTTTAACAGACACCTTGTTCTCTCATAAGAATGTCCAAATCTCACCTTGATATACAATATGAAATCCTTGTTTGTTCTGTGAATAATCACTGTGAAAGTATAAGCTAGTTTCATGAGTTGTGCTGAACAGAGAGGCTGGTAGCTGAGGGCCACTTAGTCTCCCAATAACAGTGCTAGTTTCTGTAGATCCACTCCTAACTTCTAAGTAATCATGTATGGTCTCCGTCGAGAAATTCAGAAATTGCAAATGGACACCTGAAAAACATTGTCAGTAAATAAACATCACCAGTACCAAAACCAGGAGGGAAAATAAAGTGTGCACATCTTACACTGATAATTGCAGAAAAGAACCAGGTGGAAATCCATGTGCTAGCTGGCAAGTGTCTGTGTATTTCCCAGTCCTGATGGGTGTGGGGCTGCACGTCTATCATCTGCCAGCAAACTTTAAATTGGACTACATGGTGAGCAGAAAGGCCTTGGGTCCAGCTGAAGGTATCAGGCAGGCAGAGCCTCTGGTACATCAAGGACTTCTGAGTAAACGGGGAATACATGTGAGCGCTGCACACACACGCTCTGGTATATGACGGTTTTGGTGACAGAAGTTAAGGATTATTTGGCTCAGTTAAGGAATAGGAAGGTAGCTTACTATCTATTAGCAAGTTATCTCTCCTAACCAGGTGATGTATTATCAAAATTATATGGCACGAGAAGAAAATTCTATGCACTGCATACTTATATGGCCCTTAAACATTTTCCTGTTTATATTTCCATATAAGTTACAACAAAGAAAAAATTATATTTTGTCTGGATATATTGCAACAATGGCATGATAATGCAGTATCACAGAATCACAGAATCACTAGGCTGGAAGAGTTCAAGATCACTGAGTCCAACCCATGCCTTAACACCTCAACTAAACCATGGCACCAAGTGCCACATCCAATCTTCTTTTAAACACACCCAGGGATGGTAACTCCACCATCTCCCCGGACAGACCATTCCAGTACTTTATCATTCTTTCCATTAAAAAATTTTCCTAACATCCAACCTATATTTCCCTTGGTGCAGCCTAAAACTGCGTCCTCTCGTTCTGTCAGTGCTGCTTATAGAAAGAGACCAAGCCCCACCTGACCACAACCTCCTTTGAGGGAGTTGTAGGGACTGATGAGGTCACCTCTGAGTCTCCTTTTCTCCAGGCTAAACAACCCCAGCTCCCTCAGCCATTCCTCACAGGGTTTGTGCTCCCAGCCCCTCACCAGCCTCGTTGCCTCCTCTGGACGTGCTCAAGTGTCCCAAAATCCTTCCCAAACCGAGGGGCCAGAACTGGGCACAGCACTCGAGGTGTGGCCTCACCAGTGCCCAGTACAGGGGAAGAATGATCCCTGCTCCTGCTGGCCACACCATTCCTGACACAGGCCAGGATGGCACTGGCCTCCTTGGCTACCAGGGCACACTGCTGGCTCATGTTCAGCTGCTGTCAACAGCACCCCCAGGTCCCTTTCTGCCTGGCCACTGTCCAGCCACACCGTCCCCAGTCTATAGCATTGCAGGGGTTATTGTGGCCAGAATGCAAGATTTGGCACTTGGACTAAAGTTCATCCTATTGGACTCTGCCCATCTATCCAACCATTCCAGATCTCTCTGCAGAGCCCTCCTGCCTTCCAACAGATCGACACACACTCCCAGCTCAGTGTTGTCTGCAGATTTACTAATGAAAGACTCAATATCCTCATCCATGTCATCAATAAAGATATTGAACAGGACAGGCCCCAGCACAGACCCCTGAGGGACACCACTGGTGCCTGCTGCCAGCCAGATGCAGTACTGTTCATCACCACTCTCTGGGCCTAGCTATCCAGCCAGTTCCTAACCCAGCACAGAGCGCTCCTGTCCAGGCCTGGGCTGCAGCTTTTCCAGGAGTGTGCTGTGGGAGACAGAGTCAAAGGCCTTGCTGAAGTCCAGGTACAAAACATGCACAGCCTTTCCTGCATCCACCAGGCAGTCACCTGGTTATAAAAGGAGATCAGGTTGGTCAAACCCAACCTGGCCCTCCTAAACCCATCCTGGCTCGGTCTGACACCCTGGCCATCCTGTAAGTTCTGCAGATGGCACTCAGTATAAACTCTACCAGTACCTTACTGGGCACTGAGGTCAGGCTAACTGGCCTACAATTACCAGGATTTTTCTTCCCATCCTTTTTGGGAATGGGCATCATACTGGCCAGCTTCCAGTCATCTGGAACCTCACCAGTGAGCCAGGACTCTTGGTAAATGATGGGGAGTGGCTTTGCAAGCTCATCTGCCATCTTCCTCATCACCCTGGGATGGATCCCATCTGGGCCTGTAGATTTACCAACATCCAAGTGCCTCAATAATTCTCTGACTGCTTCCTTTTGGATAACAGGGGGACCATTCTGCTCCTTGACACCATCTACCAACAGCAGTTTCATAAGAAAGATTATTTAGTCCTACTGCTGTTTCTGGCAAAGACAATCAACACAATTTCATATAAAACTGAAAGTAAATGATATAATGTCAGATAAATTATTGAAAGTCTTGAATAGTTTTGTAACTCCTGAACTGTCATACCTAAATAGTGTTTCTCACTGTCCTTTAGAATTTTCTCCCTGATATCAGGTAAAGTTTAGGAATGATTTTCTGAAGCATGAAACATTATATGTGAGTTGGGTGCATAATTAAATTACTGTTACCCTGATAATTTCTGTCTTGCTTTATCTGAAGACAGTCTATGAGTGACAAGAAAGCTTTTTCTTATAAGTGTCATTTTTTCAGCCTTCCAAATATTTCCTACACAAAGAACCAAGTTATATTCAAACTTTGCTCTTTCTCTATCATGATATTTGGGCCTTTCATTTGATCCTGTGAACCATACAGTTGTCCAAAGTTTAAGCTGTCATTAATAAATGCCAGCTCACAGGACCTTGCTGTCAGTTTTTTCCTCTTTCACCAACTTTCTTTGATACAAAAGTAGAAATACATTTTTACCTGTCATCCTGCTCTCTGTATTGATTTGTCTTTCTTTTCAAGTTTCTGAACCATATCAATCTTCAAAAGTATTCATCCCCTGCTCTGCTGGTACCACCTGCCTCTACTTGTCTGAGACTTCAGCTTGTTGGACTGATTCTTTTTCTATGACTTTTTGTAGTTCGGACACCCTACTTGAAAGAGTAGCTAATATATGTATATAAGCAAATAAACACATTTTCATTGGTAAAAACATGCCACCATTAGCTAATATACAGTGGACAACCTTCTGTAACTTATAATTGTGAGAAAGTCTTCCTAAAAAGAATTAAGCAAGTGAAAGTCTAGAGAAGGTTCCCATGATGGTGTTTTTGAATTTTTCTATTTACTACACAGAAAAGCTGGACATAAGTGCCTCCACTAGACCAGTCAGAGCATCACTAAAATCAGTTTTAGCCATCACTTCTTCAAATATCATTATTTTTCTTTCTTTACAGTGAATTTTTATTTTAATATTCAATTTAGTTTCAAACATATCTCATTTAGAAAAGGCAAGAAATGTCAAGCATGTTTCAATCTGTGCAGCTTTAGCTTTCTTCTAGAAAATTAAGCATTTTGTTTTCCTATACACGAACTGGAAGACAGTTCATAAATCCAGTGAATATACTTCAGTCAGTACAAAGCAGGTCATAACTATTGATTTGGGTGGTTGTTGGGGGTTAGGTGTCCTTCCTTTTGTTCCTTCTCACCTACAGAATTTTTCCCCATTAGCTATGGGACTCCTGACTTCGGGTACTTATTGGGTGCTTGATAAGACAAAGAGCTTGGCTGTGTCCAGGGGGAAGTGGGGAAGGTAAAAGGGAGGGCACAGGCAGCTACTGGGGGGCTCACTTCTTCGGCTTCAGAGCGGCCACACTTGGAGCAGTTGATGCTTGGGGAAAGGAATTCGCCATAACCCAGACAGAGCTGCTGCTTCTTCTTCCTCTTCCATGGGCCCCTCACTCCCTGTCCTGCCGGGACGCCCTGCAGCGCCAGCCGCCCCTGAGGAGCAGCTGATCTACCTCATCCACCATCCCGGGATTTCTGCCCATCCCTGCTCTTCCAGCTGGGTGTTCCTCAGAGCCGTGCAGGGGCTCCGGGACTGACTGCCCACAGAGGGGTTTGTGAGGCACTGCCTCTCTTCCATCCTTCCCGTCTCAGCTGAGAAAGCTGCCACGGGGTCCCTGGTTCTGTTCTGTTGTTAATGCTGCGGTTATTGTTGTTTGTTTGCCTTGCTATATGTACCAGTAAAGAACTGTTACTCCTATCCACACACCTTTGCCTGAGAGACCATTGATTTCAAAATTGTAATTTGGAGGGAGGGGGTTTACATTTTTCATTCCAAGGGACGGTCCTGTCTTCCCTAGCAGACACCTGTCTTCCAAACCAGGACGGTGGTTAAACTTAGGTATCAAAGAAACTGCTTCCAAAACTTCAGTAGTTAAATCTCCTGCCTAATGGAAGTCAAACTAAGTAGTACATTAATGTAGGGTGCAGATAGCAATGTGAAGAGTTAAGTTAGAATTATTGGACACATAAGCCTAGTAGGATGGAAGCAAAGAAAACAGAGTAAGGAATCAGTACGGGAGAAAGAGAGGATAGCAGTAAAGTGAGGAAAGAGGCAGATGGCAACGTATTTGGGATAAAAAGACAGCAGTTTCTGGATGCATCCAGACTTACCATCTTATTAAATTTGAAATTTAATCAATAGTCCAGATTTTTATTATTTCTTCTTTATTAGCAAATGTCTTTGGACTCATCTGTCAAAATATCCTGTTCCCTTATAGCTTTGAATATCCTTTTCTCCTGTGGATTTGATCCATGAATAATGCTATCATTTTTTTCTTTATTATTTTTACGACTTTACAAGCAGAAATCTATTTGGGATTCTAGGCAGCACTATGACTCATAATGAAACACTACAAATTGTCCCACCAGGCTATCTAGAAATTCAGGTACTGGCAGAGTTAAAGTGTCAATGTTATTTCTATGAAACGTTAAGACAAAAAAAAAATCAGTTATCGACTGTAATCTTTTGTGTTTTGAACAAAATGCAAACAAACAAATTGGGTTCTATATAGAAATCCCTATTCTTATATAGTGTATTTCCCCCAGATAGATTTGGTCAAGTCAATGTTATGGAACATTTAATATTTTTCAATATAAACAACCCATGCAGAACAATTGGCTTTAATTTAAATCGTAAGTGAGCTAGGCTCATGGGATTTCTAATCAAAAATACCACTGAATTGATTTTAAAAAGAGGAGGGAAAGAATTTGAACGCATGGAGAAGAGAACATTATTTGGGATATCACATTCTCTCTTGAAGACCCAGAAATTCTGTATCATCAAGGAAAGAATATGACAGAAGATGGCAAATATAAAATAGAAAACAATAGAAGTCTGTCTAACAAAACAAGGACACCATTCAAGTATATAAAGAAAAAAACCCAAGTGCACATGCTCCTTAAAAAGTGCCATGTGTGTTAAAAAATTAGATAGGACAACTCTACTGGCTAGTTTAGAATAAAGATTTCACAATAAAATATGCAGAGGATCCACCCAAAGTTGCTCAAGTGGTTAGCCAATATAATTAAAATGCTGATAATACCTATACAAAGTCATGGTGAAATAAAAAATGTTCTAGTGACTTGAAAAAGTCTAAATATATATTCAACTTTAAAACAACAAGGACCTGGGAAATGGCAACTACAGGTCTGTTGCAGTCCTTTGAAAAAACTATGGAACTTATTTATTTGGAGGCAATTTCCAAACATATAATAAATAGAAAGACAATTAGAAGCAGTCAACATGGACCTAACAGAAAATAACAGTTAATCAAACATAATATCCTTCTATTATTAAATTGACAAAGGGGAAAAGTGTATATAATATACTTTCACTTTGCTATGGCTTTTGACTCAGTCTATAACATTCTCATCTGAAAGCTGAACATACATAAGCTTGATGAATGGAAATGAAGTCTGTTAAAAATTAGCATAACTTTGAGGCTCCAAGGGTGATAATTTGCCATTCAATGGCTGGCAGCCAGTAACAAGCACAATATTCAGTGGGTTGCTAAGGAATCTTACAGTGGTTTATGTCTTCAGAAGAGACTTGGAAAATAAGAATGCGTCCTCAACAAATGTGTAGAGGATACTAAACCAGGGCTTGTGGATGATATACTAAATGGCACGATTTTTGTCTGAAGAACACAAAAAAACTTAAGGACTGAGTAAATAAAAGCTTCTTAAAGTTTACGCAAGGAGAGGTACAAAATTCTACATCTGGAGTACAACATCCTTATCTGTTACAGACTAGGGATTGATTAGGTGAGTAGCAGCCCCCCAGTGAGACAGTTCCACCAGTCATGGGCTTGCTCCAGTGTTCCTGACAATTCTGCTTTGAGTGGGAAGCTTGACAACTTTAAGTGGGAGGCTTCTACATTTCTACATGCTGCTGTGAGTTTCACCTAGGATATACAAAGAAGCTTAATGATAAAATAATTAATTAAAATGTAGTTTAACTTCTAAATTGACTTGGTGTATAATATTCATTATAGTTTTTTTTTTGGTTGGGTTTATGACTTCATAAAAAGAGAAATCAATCCTGTAAAGTTAGAAAATTGTTCTGAATTCTAATTAAACAATTTTGTCCTTATCAGAAAATCTTTGCATGTATTAAGTGAAAAGCCAAGATCCTCGTAGTTTTTCTATTTAAAATCTTTCTTTTCAGATTTTGTTAACTTCTTCAAATGAATTATAATTTCTTTTGTTTTTTAGCTAGGATAAAGATTAACAATATTTTAAAATCTGTGTTCAGTGTTTTTCACCCATAAAAAAGCAAGTATAAATCCATAAAAGAATGCATACCAAACCCAATAGGCAGTTTTATTGTCCATGTGCAATCCAAACTGCTGGGATAGTTGCCAGGAAACCCCGGACTGAGAATCACTCCACTGAAGTCTGACATGCCACCACCACATTGTGCTAAAAAAAAACACCAACAAAACAACCAAAAATATTTTTCAGAGGAATGAAATGAGCTAAAAATTAATCCATAACACTGAAGATTCTTTGAGCATTAATAATATAATAATACTTAAGTTTATATGTTTATATTTAAACAAATACACAAACATATCTTTACCACTAAATATCTACAAGAAAGTAATTTACAAGAATAGATTTTAACTTGGGGGATACATGCACCCAAAATAGAACAGATTACAGAATCACAGAATCATACAGGTTGCAAAAGACCTCCTATATCATCGAGTCCAAAATCTGACCGATCATCACCTTGTCAACCAGACTATGGCACTAAATTCCACATCCAGCCACTTCCTGAACACCTGCAGGGATGATGACTCCACCATATCCCTGGCAGTCCATTCTGTGAAGAAATGATCTGAAATGCCTGACCACTCTTTCCGTAAAGAGATTCTTCTCCATGTCCAACCTGAACCTCCCCAGGTACATTTTGAGATTCTATCTTCTCATCCTGTCACTGGTTGCCTGGGAGAAGAGACTGACCTCCACCTGGCTATAGTCTCCTTTCAGGCAGTTGTAGAGAGTGCTAAAGTCTTCCTGAACCTTCTTTTCTCCAGGCTAAACATCCCCAACTCCCTCAGCTGCTCCTCATAAGACTTTTGCTTCTGCCAGCACCATTGCCCTAATGTCTACTCTGCAATCTGTCCTTGTGACAGGCAGGCAGCACACATCAGCTTACAGCAGCCCTGAGATAATTGTGCATGTTTGGGAAGAAGCATCTGAATAATATAAGATAATGTATTATGAAAAGATTCTGTACTAAAAGTGTTTCAAGAGGCCTTTTAAAAACTGCATTTGTATCTTGTTGTTCTAAAAATAAGATAAAATAAACAAACTTAGAAAAGTACACATATACATACTTCCAGAAATTAAGCTGAATTCATATCTTATTTTTATTTTTGTTTTCAGTAACAACATCAGTAAATGAAATTACTTAGACATCCATATTACATTTAAAGATGGTAATTATGATAAATAGAATTTTGTTTAGCTGTTTTGTCCAAGTAAAATTTGCTACATCATTTGAAACACAAGTAAAAATCATTACTTGAAAAAAAGGAAAAAAAACCCTAAAAAACCCTTTAAAATTTCAGCACAGCATCTTTATCTTCAGAATTTACCAAGAGCAGTGCAATTATAATATCAGACTTCTTAACCATATGTTAATGCATAATGAAAAAAACTGAAGAGTAACTCCTTAAAAAATTCTTACAAATATCTCAACCTTGTTGAATATTTATAAATTTTAAGCTGAGGGAGCTCAATACCTCACAGGAGGTTTTCAACACCCCATAGGATTAAGAATAGGATTGAGGCAGCTCAGGAGGATATATATTAACTGTCTTGAAGAAAAGCAAAGCAAAAAAATCTTTAATGAGATCTGCAGCATCCTGCTTGCCATACATTCAAGATTACAAATCCTGATAACTTTAAGTGTTAGAGACCCAAACAAGACGACATTTCTATGCAGTGAAAAAGATTACAACTAGAAGGAGTTTTACGTTCCTCACATTTATTCATCATATAAAAAGAGCATATTTAAATGCACTTCAGAGGTTTCTTTTTGATTTCTGACAGAATTTCAATGCTTTTTCCAATAATATTATGGACGTGTATAATTTAACTTGAAAAATAATGTATCTCCTGAAATTGGGTAGACATGCTTATGTTGAACTCATTAGAGATGAAAATGTAATGTTATTTCTACTTTAGTATCTTCTACAATTGTCATTATTGTTCTGGGGAAATGAGTCTTAAATAAATTAGCTGTGTTGCAAGGGTCTCTGGAGGTGTCATTCCTGATAACAAATTGATGATATATCTGACTGGAACACATAGAATTACAACATAGAACAGTTTGAGTTGAAAGAGATGACTTGTATTTCTTTTACTGCTTGGACATTTCAGAAAAGATTTACCAACACAACCATGCAGGAGCCTTTGAAAATCTCTAATTTAATTTGACCATTTTCAAATCTAATTAAGTTCCTCTAGTTCTCCCAATTCTTTTATGTAGGTACCACAGATACACATTTTTACATGTATCTGTTATTTTTTACTTTTCTGGTTTTCTCATTCTGGCACATTAAAGAAAAATTATGTATGCTGAACATACCTAAACATATTGGAATGGGGTAATTCCATCTTCTTACTGGTCCAGGCATACAAGTGATATGTGAGTGTCCCTAAAATGACACAATATTTTCTAATTAATATAAAAAATATACAGTATACAGAACATTAGTATTTAAATGAAAAGAATGCATAATTTAAAACATCAAAATATACAAAAAATGAAAAGGTATAATAATTACACTGTACACTGTGAATTGTATCATACCTTCAATACAGCAGAGAAGACTGTGACTGTTAGCTCACTACATGATGGTTTCTATGCCATCAATATTATTTCTTATAGTATAACAGCTGAATTCTATGAATGTTTCAATATAAACCGGGGGTCTGGAAACTATGGGTCTAACTGAAGCAATGATTGCATAGATTTGATTTACATTTTTTGTTGAATATGTAAAACTACTCATAATATATAAATTATGTAAGTGCTTTGCACCTTAAACTCATCATAAACACACTCTGTGTTGTTCATCAGTCTCATGTAATTCCAATTGTTTTCCAGAGAAAGCAAACAAAAAATGGAAAATCTAAAGAGAAAACTGTACTTGGGATATCTGCCAAAACCATCTAGTCAGACTGCATACATCAGAAAAACCGTATGGAGGGAAGAAACTTTATATGTGTGTTTGCACAGTCTATGGCCCTTAAATTCTTTATTTTATGTGTTTTAAATTTTCTTTATTTCAGCCATTTACTGTGGCTTATCTGTTCACACACACTTATATCTAAGGTGGGAATTAAAGCAAAGAAGCAGAAGATATTTCTCAGGCTATTTCCAAGAGTGGCCAGTTAAAATCAGGCAATATAAGACAAAAACTTCAATAGTCATTCTCAGAGCTGCAATCACAGAATATGCATTTCATCTATTCTTGAAATGCTAGAAATCTGCAGGCATGACTAGGAATTCTATCTTGAAGGGGAAATTGATACAGATCCCAAATCCAAACAGCAGTTGAAATCTGGAAGCAGACAAGATTATTTTGTTTCTATCACAGCACATAAACTAGGCTTTTTTTTTGTCAAAGAATATAATTCAATTTCTATTTTTGATGTAGCATATATAAACCCAGTATCTAGGTTTTCACAGAATAATGTATAATGAATATTTGAAATTTTTAGCATTTTTAAAACTTCATTTAGTCAATCTGACATCAATATGTTATAGGTGAGACTAATATTAATGGCATTTTGTTCATTGTGGCATATTTTGCTATTTTGCTCCAAAAGTATCCATAACTCCATTAGCAGTTAATCACACGCTGTTATATAGAAATTATTTTCCCCCTTTAAGACTTTTCTTTTTGCAGTGCTTGGGTAATGTGATAATTTTCTGTCCTTTTGGCTTTCAAAGAGCTAGATAAATGGAAGACTGTAGAATCTGCAGACTCTTTTTGAGGAGTCTCAAGTAAAAAAACAATACTCAGTTGTGTTAGTTTGACATTAGTAAATATTGGGGAGGAAGAAAGGAAAACATCTACGGAAATAGTTCTCCTGAGAGAGGCTCTTGGGAGCTTCAGAAAGAGCCAATAGCTGTCCACTTCTGAGAACTGACAGCTTTGTAAACCATTGGGAATCAGAATCCACCCCCGTGAACACTCATTTTAAAGCCCGGGAAAGCCTGGACTGTCTCTTTTTGGCTTCCGGCTTCTGAAGGTGTCGGGGCTGTGAGGGGGGGGAAAGAGGCCCGGCCTGGTTCCAGTGCGGCCTGGCGGGGCCTGGCCGGGCCGGGCCGCCCCCCCCACCCAGCGGCTCTCGGGCAGGCTGAGAGGGCAGGGGAGCCCTGCAGCCAGAGCGGGGTTCAGGCTCTGCCTCCGGCCACTCTCGGCTCTGTCTGTGCCAAGCTGAAATTCCCCTGGGCCATGCTGGGCCAGGGCCAGCAGCTCTCGGACGGGGATGGGAGGCCAGAGCAGTCCCCCAACCCCC
>VWYI01014813.1:2016-36384 GCA_013399455.1 Anthoscopus minutus | reverse complement strand
TGTCTCCTGCTGACCAAAATACACTGCATCTTGGGCTGGTAATTTTAAATAATGAGATGAGCATTCAGGTTGTATTGAAATTTTAAAAGAAATTTAATCTAAATTACTTTAAAAACAAAGGTCATACTCTTTCCCTGCCTTAGTTTACCAACTGACACAGTGGCAAAATAAACACAGCAAGAGAAACAATAGATACTGCGTAAGAATTTTCATTGTTTTACACAAAGTAGTTTAAATATTATTTTTCAGTCCTGTGGCCAGCCACAACAGCAGTTGACCTGGTTTATTAGAAACACATTAAAAATATATACATTTANGACACCAATTCTAATCAAGGCACTTGAGGAAAATTCTGAAGTAGAAGTGTCCATAGGTAAATATGCTGCATCAGTGCCCTGGAAAAAGTCTAAGTCCCAAATACACAAGTCAGAAAAAAGTATTCTAGCATTCAAAAAAATAATCTTTATGACCAGAAAACAAAACAGAAAAAAGTCTGCTTTAAAAATTATAGATGTTACAGGGTTAATAAGCCTTCCTGTCTCCACTTGGAACAATTCTAAAACCAGAAAAGAAGGAATGAAGTAGGATGAGGAAAGTTCACCTAAGAGCACAAATCAAGCAATCATTCCTTTGGAGCTCTGTTATTTTTGAAGTTATCATATAGTTTTTCTTAAAATTAAAGGATTCCTCAGATCAACATCTAAGATTTTAAAAGCTTTAAGATCTTATTTTTAACAGTGACTCATCACATCAATGAGCTGAAATACAGATCTCTGTCTAAGATCAAAGAAGACACATCACAACCCAAATAAAATTTAAACTTACAGTTTGTCAGTGTACCACCTCCAAGATATGAGCACATTTTTTTGCAAAACTATTAGGAGTTCCTCAGTGTGAGATCAGCAAGAATGTATCAAAGTTAAGAGAATATGCTCAATGGCATACCAAGTCCTCTTCATATATTTTTTCTCTTTGCACATAATTCTCCTATTTTAATGCACTAAAAACAAGACTAGAAATTAATATTGACAGCAAAATAGCTTACCTTGATCTTGAAAATATCCCTGCTTTCATACAAGAGAAATGCCATAAAATTTAGACAAACTGCAAGAAGAGAAACATCCTATATTTTTCAGAGAAAAATGCTAATTTCCATTACCAGTTGTGCTGAGGCAGTGCCAGTGATTGGCTCCATATGTTTCAGCAATTGGAGTCATATTAACATTCTTACAGTTCTTTTGCTTTCACATGCTTTGTCTTGTTTGCATTATGCAAACCCAGGAAATCCAGTATTTCTTAACACCCTCCCCTCCAAATAAAGATCAATTCAGTTTCTGACTGCAGTGGTTTCTCTATCCCAATTCTAATAATGGTGATTTTTCCAGACAATGCAGTGAGGTAGAATGAAACCCATACCTGGCTTCCAAACTATATTCATTATTTTAGGAAATATGGTTGAGTGCATAGCAACATGCAAAGATCACTTTTAAAGGAAGAGCATCTTGGCTTCTTGTTACAGCAAAATGTCAATAGATTCTACTTGCATTTTGCCTTGGAAAAAAATAAAAGGCAAGCAGAAGTTTTCATCCTGAGCCAGTGACAAATGAACAGTAAAATTCAAGTTGGGCTGGGACAAAGCAGACTAACTTAATAACAGTGATTTTCATCAGCACTGGAATATGACTGGTAGGATGGAAACCCCACATTCCAATGCATAACACTGGCAAATATATTTTGCCAAGACAACTTGTTTTTCTAATGCTGCTGTCCACAAAGTCATCCAAGTGCACGGCTGTCTTCAGAAAAAAGTAGATCTGCTTAAGATGAGTAAAACTACCACAGCAGGAATTTTACATAAAGGGTTCACCAAAGTTTATGCCTTGTCATAAAAAGTACGGGAGGATACTAACTGGGAGTGAATGCAATAGTTCTCCTTCAAACAATATTACTAAAAGTCAGTGAGTCAAATCACAAATCTTTTGTCACAATAAATCTCCTACTTAAGTTAGTGCAGGGAGCAATGAAATAAGTAAGAGCAGAGCATTGAAGAGAGGAAATACTGCTTTCTTGGATTTTACTGTGTAGCTGCTTATAGAGTGGTAGATCATATCCCCACTCCTAAGTAAAAGATGAAACACCATCATAAAAGAGACTGGCGTGAAACAAGTGCTTGTGGGCTGGCTGGTATGGGGTTTTTCAATTTTAAAATCTGACAAAACCCAAATCTGATTTAGATTCCTATTAATTTAAAACAAAAATTCTTGTGTAACTTCCAACCAGCAATTTCTCAAACTAAAGCTTTGAAGTGCCACCTAACCAGCAATAAAGGGGGTGTCTATGCTATGGAAACACAGGGGAATTCAGAAAATTCCTTTCAAGGACAGTGGAATTTTTGGGACTGTTCTCCATTTAGAAATACCAAGCATTTTTAAAGGAGTAAAGAGAAGAAAAGAAAATAAAAAAATCCCTTCAAACTGAAAGCAGAAACCTTCTCCTAGCCAAACTACAGATATAGATAGTCTTTCTGACATGCATTTTATGGTATTTACAGAATTTAAGTAATGAATCTCGCAAGACACTGGTGACTGAGATCTTGATGCAACAAAGCCTTTAAAACATCTACTTTAATGTAAGTCAAGTGGAGGGAATGAGTTTTGAGCATGCATCAAAGATTACTCTGCTTATAAAGTCATGAGGATATGTCAAAGGAACAAAGTAAAACAAAAGACACTAAAACTAATCAGATGATATTTATGAAACACACACTTTCAGGACTAAAGTAATTTCTTTAGAAAACAAACCAGGGAATAGTCAGAAAAGAGGAAGAAAATCACACTAAAATTGTGAAGGAAAATAACTGACAACTAAATGCTGTATCACTGGGGAAGAAAACATAACAATTACTCTTACATTCAACAGATCTTCTTCACCCCTGTCTCCAAAATGGGTTGACAGAAAATCTGCAGACGTAAATTACAGTGCCACATTTGTCAAATGCCATTGTGAAATCTTAAAAAACTATTCAAATTCTGTTGGTTGTGAGCAGTGCCATTTCAGACTCTTCCCAAAAAAACACATTTGGGTTAAAATCAAAATCAAGATTATGCAGAAGCATTAAACAATGTTGGCAAACTGACTGTCTACAGTTGAGGAAAAATATACATAAGTAATTCCTTATTGTCAGGCTCTTGTACTGAACCAGGAATGAAGTCTCCACTACCTTTAATTTCTAAAATCTCAAATTCTATCATTTGCAACAGAGATTTGAGAGTTGTATGTATGTATGTAGATTTTCTATTTAAAACTTTTTAAAAATATTAAGTACTAAATATGTGCTAAGAAAATCAATAACATGAACACAAAAGGAAATACCTTCAACCAAGACACTTTATAGTTTTAGAACATCTGAGGAAGATGAGCCATATTTTGCCCAGTCATCCTCATCCTCAGTAGGGAAACAAGGGTGGAGGAAGTTTGAACAATTTGTTACGGAGCTCTGTGACTTTGAGTTAGAACAGAATATAATCTTCAATCCCCCAAGGCCCTAAATCTAAGGTGCTTTCCAGTGTTTTACTCTTCAACTTACACATTTGGCATGAGGGCAAACACAGAATCTACACAACCCTTGGCCACTTAAATACAGGATACAGTAGTTTTACCATTTGTCTCTGAGGTCTTTGAAGACCTTTGTTGAACTTCCTCATCTCTCAATTTCAGTGAAAAATTAATGGAGGTCTTGCTCTATGCCATTATCTTCTCACCAGATCCCTCAATGACTTTAGATATTATGGAGAAGAATGGTGTCACATGGTGCTATTTTAACCAAATATTTCTACATCACTGAAGAAGAGAAATTGTTTTCTTCATTTTATTTACTTTCTTGCCTGCAAGGAGGCTGCTGAGGACCCTTAAATGGTCCCAAGACAGTAAGGAAGGCCCTGAAGTATAAGGAAGCAGAAAGCAGCAACATCTCCCATAGTGGCAGAAGCATCGGCATCAGGAAAGCAGGAATGGAAGCTGAATTATCAGGGTTTAGCAGCAAGTTTCAGCAGCAGTCCCCAACTGGATCCTGAAAGGAGTTTGAAGCAAAGTAGGGGTCAACCTCTTCTACCAGGCTACTAGTGACAATGACAAGAGGACACAGTCTCAAGCTGTTCCAGGGGAGGTTCAGGTTGGGCATCAGGAAGAATTTCTTCATGAAAAGGCTGTCAAGCATTTTAACATGACAAGTCAAGCACTGTCCCCTGCCCAGGGAGATGGTAGAGTTACCATCTCTACAGGTGTTCAAGAAATGACTGGACACATTGTACCATGGTCCAGTTGACAAAGTGGAGATTGGTAAAATGTTGGACTTCATTATTTTGGAGATCTTTTCCAACCTAAATGATTCTGTGATTTTTTTCAGGGTATATCAATTTTTCTCTCATCCCAACATCCCAACAGGGTATATCCATTTTTCTCCTGTGTCCAGTAAATACTTACAAGCTCAAGGACAAGTGATCTTTGTGCACAAGGGTTTCCACAACAACCGTAAAAAGGTGGCAAGTAGGTTTTTCCGCTTGATCACACCCACAGACATTACTTGGCAAAACAGATAATGAAGTAAAGCAACTGGGTGACAGTAAATAACTGCTAAGGTGAACTCAGAGTCCTTTTGTTTTGCAAACAGGACTGTGTGCCATTAATTACAGGCAAGGAGAAACAAGAGTACCTGCAAGGCAGATACCTGGAGAAGCAGAACACAACAGCGCCAGAATACTTCTCGCTGGCAAAAGGATGATGCACAAGAGGGAGATACAAAATGCTCAGACATAATTATGCCTCCAACACTCAGCTGATCAATAAATTTACTTCCCTAACATGAGCACTTGATCAAATGCAAATATCCTGAGGAACAAAAGGCTTTACTACTTTCAGCACAGATGTAAAAAAATCAAACAAGCCAAGGAACAATACTCAAGAATCAAACAAGCAAAGGAACTCCTTTTCTGTGTGTGTAAGAGGCCAACAGTCCTGATTATGAAGGACAATAACATGAGGCTTAGCTTTTGCAGGCTTGTAAATTTAATTTCCTATCACCCTTGTTGATAGCAGTATCCCTTTTGTTTATATGTAAAAGTTAACAAATATTCACAATGTTTCAGAAATCTGCAATAAAGGGACTCCCACCTGGGGGTGGGAGACAGCTGTGTTTACACCAATGTCATTAGGACTTTTCTGTCAGTAACTAACAGATCTCTTCAAGACTCAGTGGTCTGGTGGTCTGGACACGCTACAGTGAAAGGCCAGGCCCAGAGATTCATTAATCTGTTTGGGCACCATAGAGACCTGCCAGAATAGAGCCACACTGCATTTCCACAGTACAGCTCCAAAGAAATGGCTCTTTTAGAAGAAAAATTATCACAGCAGGGAATCAGAGTGACAGCAGGAGACTCCCTTCTGTGTGAGCAACAGCTTTGAGAGTTGGTCTAGCTTTTTACTGTTGAATGTACCTGATTTCTCTAATGGGCAACATGGAGAATGGAAAGATTTCCCCTGCCACAACTCCCCTCTGTACAGCTCACCCCAAGCAGGTAATCTGGCTGCAGTTACCATGAAGAGCTAAATTCAAAAAGCAAATGCTATATTTTGGTCTGCACACATAAATATTTATGATCTCTGACCGACAATCGCCTATTATTACCAATGTTAGAGGAGCATGCAAAGTTGTTGTCAAGCTGATACAACATGCAGCTTCAATTTCCAAACTGGGGATGCTGAGTAAATGGTCAATTTCATACACTCCCACAGGAAGCTTCAAATTATTCATTCAGTACACCTTATTTTTATACATATTTGCATTCAAGATCTGTTGTCACCTGTTTGCAGGTGAGTTGCAAAATGAAAGCTTCCACTTTCGCTGTTTTCTATTTAAACATTCATTTTTTCCCACACAGCAGAATGCACCTCTTCACTGCTTCCACAAAAATCTTGTCAACAACTCACAATTAATAATAACATGAATTATTTCACTGAGATGAAATAATACCGTGTGCCTCAACAACATTTTAAATGAATGCCCTCCACTCAGCACAAGAGGAAAGAGTGTGTAAGGCCAGCAGCTGCTAAACCACCAGAATTTTTACACCATCCCTATTGGAAATACCTATTCTAATGAGATTTAGCAGAAGGCATCCCATGAAAAAAAGAGGACAGCAGCTGGCAGAAAGGCTGCTTAAGTTCCCCACAGGAGTTTATGCATGCTCCCATTTGTCAGGGTCACTTCAAAGGCTTTGCTTCCTACCTTTTGGGAAAGAAGGCATACAAAAGGGACTGTGAAGGACCACTTCACTACCTCTTTTCCTCATTGCACTAATAGCTACTATGAAGGGCACTGGGGATGAGGAGTGGAATTATTATAACCTGTTACATGCCCTCTCATCTAATGCCAGATGCAACACTTTCCAAGGCTTCACACCCAGGTTGTGCAAAGGGTTACAGTGCCTGTTCAGGGATACATGCAATTGAAGCTTTGCCTTCTTTCCCACTTGACACTTCAAGAACATGGGACAAAAGGTGCCTTGAGCAAAGAGTTCTCAAGACTAACTTTTTCAAAGCATCTACCTAATTAATTGACTTTTCTGGAGGATCTGTGTAACTTCAGTTCATGTTGGGGAGGAGGTAGTGGTAGCTATATGAGAATTCCAGCCCTAAATGCAAAGAGGAAAACTGGTATTTTAAAGATATAGATTTCATATGAAACTAAATCAAATTACTAACTTTGCTGTCCCCAGAGTTCCCTCAACTCCCACAAGCCCAAAAGAGGAGATTACTTTTCAGTTGAATCTCAGGATCCTAAAATTCACCTTCTGGGTCTATCATATTTCATACAGGCCATTTCAGAATGGGTTAACATTTCCAAAATGCCTCTGTCTTGTCTAATTGAACTGAGTGGTTCATGGAAGTCTCTCTTGAGGTTTGCATAGGGGAGCTTGGAACAACAGACTTGTGATTCCACTTGACACTTCTTGTGAAGAAAGGGTAATGCAAAGCAATACACTTGCAAGAAGTCTACAAGGCTTTATTTGAAAAGAAAGAAAACTATTTTAAGCATCTAAAGCATCTACTTCTAGAGTATCTGGGGACTCAGTCACAGGTCACTTCCTAAAGTTGCACCAAAAAATGAACATCTGTTTTTGAGGACCCCAAGTGGCTCCCAAGCCCACTGTGGCTCCTACTCAGGTAGCAGTTCACGTGCAATCTTCAAAATCATTTGGGAACTTGTACAACCATTTGCTTTTGTCATATTTAGAGAAGGAGAAGCACAGGACTTGACAGCGACTTTGCACAAGGACAAACAACTCAAACAGCCAAGGGAAGGACAGAACTCAGGTTCTTTATTCCTAATAAACTCCCTGGCTCTCTAAATCATTTTTTATATTGCCATTTCCTAAGTACACTGTGGCACAGCAAACTCATTAATTTACTAACAACTGTTAGTAAACATTTTCCTGTAACATTTCCCCAGTTACCAGCTAATGTTTCATTTGAAAACTGAAGCTTTTATTGACAAAGCCATTTAAAATGTAAAATGAATCATGCAAACCTGCAAACAGGAGGGGAAAAGTAATCCACTGAAGAATTACATAGGGACGTTTCCAAACATGAGAGGGAAGGGCTGAGGAGACCTTGCCTGGCAAGGCAAGCGGGAAAAGAGAGCTTTCACCTTTAAGTGGAAGCAGTTGTTTTAACCTGCCTAACCCCACTGGAATGCACGTGCTAGGGCTGTGCCTTGCTGAGGCTCTGGCTTTGGAACCATGGCACCTTTCCTGTGGGCAGGGAACTCGCATTTCCGTTATGTTATCCTGAAAGAAGTTACTATGGAGACTGGCATGAAAATGGCAATAGACCAGCAAGATAGGGATGGAAAGCACCAGGGACACAGAGTCCAAGGTCTCAAACTCCTGAGGCCAGGTGCTAGGCTTTCCATGCCCACAAAGTTCAGCTCCATCCTCCTGTAGCAGCAGCCTATCAAAGAAGGTTTGATGGAGCAGGTAAATGCTAGCCATTAAAAGTAATCTATCACATCTCACAAACACCTAATTAACATACATTAGATTGCTTAAGATGTATTTGTGTGTGCAGAGGTTGTTAAAAGCAGTGTTAAAATGGCACAGTAAAGGTTGGTGTTTATTTCTCAGGACGAAGTACAGAATGCCAATGTCTTTCCAGGAGTGTCTTGTCTTGAGTTTTACTGAAGCAAAATAATATTGATCAAGTACTGTTCTCTGATTCCTTATATGCAAGAATGACCTAACTTTCAAGGAAATTAAGGGAAAAAAATCTAAATTTTAATGGAATAATAACAAAAATTGTTTCACATTTCTGGTTACTACATTTTGAGAAATTTCAGTGGGCATATTTCAGTGGGCATATCAAGAGCCACCCTTTCTCAGAGAAGGACCTGATGGACTAAGGAACACTTCAACCAAACCATAACAAGCACAGGGTGGGAAAGAGGAGGAAGGCAGGAGATTCCATTCCTGCCTGGAGATACTGGAAGCCTGCAGAGGGATGGGTGAAGGCCCTGGCATCCAGAACACATTGAACCTGAGGGCTGAAATATGTTCCCCATCCTGCTCTGTCTGCACACTGCTCTTTAGAAAACATTTACATAAAATTCAAAGCTTAAGACTTTGCCCAGGACAACAATAAAACCTGTGGAAAAATAGAATAAAAGAAGGCTCAGGATGAGAGGAATTTCCCCATGCATGGTTTCTGGGGGCTTTTTCCTGTGTGCTTTTTCTGTTCTTTTTTTTTTTCCCTAGATGAAGGCAGAGCTGATAAAGCCCAGGCTCCCCACCACTGAGTCTAGCCAACGAGCACAACAGGATTCCAACACACATTTCTGCTTTTCAGACCCATTGTGAACTTTATGGACCATGCTCTTCCTCCATCCACAATGCAAATGCTCCACAAGTGATTCACA
Source organism: Anthoscopus minutus (assembly GCA_013399455.1). Taxonomy (NCBI): domain Eukaryota; kingdom Metazoa; phylum Chordata; class Aves; order Passeriformes; family Paridae; genus Anthoscopus; species Anthoscopus minutus. The sequence continues at coordinate 27,416 of VWYI01014813.1, read as the reverse complement.
AGCACTGACTCTCAGTACCAAAATGTGCTCCTCTGAACTGGTTAATTTAAGACTGGAATAAGTCTCTTTATGCTGACAACCTATTTATGAAGGCAGCTTAATCTCACAGAGCACTTACTGCAAGCATTTAAAATCTTGATGTTTTATAGTGTTACTTTTTACAACATATATGTATATTTGAAAGGTTTCTTTGATACATGCCTTTACCACAGTACAAAGTATAAAATACAACCCACAGAGATTCCAACTTATTGACGTTGCTCCTTACATTTGCATACATAATGGCAATGTCATCTAAATAGTTTTAAAGTATAATTTAGAGCCTTGAATACAATGTTGATTTTTAATATATATTTCCGATTTTACTTTTTGCACCACAGCGCAAAATAGGTAGTTTAATTGAGACAAAAAAGATTGCTTAATCCAGTAATCTCTCTATAAACCACTGAAATAATGCCACTGCATATGTGTCTCTGGAAAAACAAAGAATTTCTGACATTTCTGGAGATACTAAAAAAGTCATAAGTGACTTGCAAGTATTCTCCATAGAAAGTTCTGAGGTCAGATAAGGAAACCGAAGTATTTTAACAGACTGAATAGCTTAAGTTTGCATTTTATGACACTGAGTAATGATACATACCCAGCAGTTTTACATGTCTACCTTAATTCCTCTTAAAAGTCTCCTTAGCAGCATAATAAATGCTATATGTCTGGTATGGCGGGGCTGGTCCTGAGAGTGTTGACAGAAACCCATCAGTCATGGCCCCTGGGAATGCACCTCTTCCATTTTTGAAAGTAACTTCACATATGACATTACTTAGATAGCAATGCAAGAAGCAAGTCATGGGGTGGGAGATGCTGAAGGACACAGAAGCTACTTCTACTCCTTTTGCCTAAAATAAATTATGCTGACTGCATATCTGTAACATATGTTATTAAAAAAAAAAAAAGGAAAAAGAAAAAGAAAAAAGTCTCACTTGTGCTCATCCTGTACCTTAAATCTTCAACTCAATGTATCCCAAAAGCTGCAATTTCAACTGCTTGTCCAGTAAAGAAGAAAAGGTGGACAAGTCTTTCCTGTTTAGCAAAGGGCATCATACGATCTGCAAGCAAGTCAAAGACCTGATAATTCACTACATCCAGCTTCCAAGGAGAAAACAAATCCCAAGGAAAGAGGGGAGGAGGAAGGCAAATATCTCATATTTCAAGATAACAAAGAATCCTTTCTATCCTGAGCAGTCCAAACCAGAAAAAAAAGTGCAATTAAAAGTGTACTTATGAACCTATTAAAAAAAATATATGTAACTAGCCTATTATTTACTGTAAGATAATTTTATACCTGATTTTCTGGAAAGGTTAAAATAAAAATTAAATAAAAAAAGGGAGAAGGGCACACCCAGACATGCTGTGAGTTCACCATGTGCTCCTTGAACACCCATACAAAAGTGTTGTCTCCTTTAAAGCCAAATTTAGATGCAACTTTCCCCTGAAAAAATATCAATGCTGATAGTCTAGATATTCCTCCTTCCTGCTTTTCAGTAGACTTTTTCTATTATTATTCTTACAACTTCTTGTTACTAAAAGGAGGGGAAAGAAGAAAAAAAGTCCCTTGAAATCACAGATCCTTAAGATCTTAGAATTAACAGCAAGTGTGATAATTGATCACAAATTACCCTGAGAAATAACTGCTGATCTTTGGCTAGGCTCTCCACTACTGCCACTCACCTTATTGTGTTTTATAACCCCACTAAGCACCTGTCAAACATATTAGCAGGGCCTTAGTTCACTACTTTCAAGAAGGTCACAAATTTTGAAAGCTAGGAGTTATAATTACTCACATTTTCTGTGTATACACACACCAGTGCATGTTTTAACACTATCCTGTCTGGCACTCCTGCAGATGTTATTTGGGACCATTCAAGACTTCACTAGTGCACCTCACACACTCCATCTCTGATCTCTGAAAAGGAGTTTGGATGAGGAACATGTTGCAACAGAATAATTATTATACCCAAAGAATTCCTTCTACCTTCTTTTATTCACTCCCCAAATCTATTTCAGGAACTATTCCTATCCCTCTGACTCTCAAGCATCAATGAATGTGTCGCTGTAGGCAGAATACAATGGCAATGAAAAAAAAATCACCATAGCAGAAATGCCTCTCCACAAGAAAAAAACAGGCAGACATAGTTTTGTTCACAATAATTTACATATTAAAAGCTGTATTTATCAATATTTGATTTAAACGTCTGTGCCTGCACATTTATTGAACAAAGCCAGATGGGTGCAGGCAGCTGCACATCTGTATTCATTAATAGAAAGGAAGAGAGACATTCACAGTCAGCCACAGCAACAAATAACAGAATGAAAAATGTTTGGCTGAATTGTAAGCGTTTTACCTCCATTCATCAACAAAAACTTGAGTCTTCCTCAGGCCTATGTTCATCTTTAAGGACCAAAGTACTTAAGCTGGGAGAGTAGCTGGTGCAATCAGTGCAGAGAGATGGTTGCAAAGGTGCTACACCCCACTTAAGACATGATTAGGTTGACCTCTCCTCCTTGCCCATACAAGGAAGCTACTGTTCCTCAGTCAGATGATAAATTTCAACCTCAACATTTAACTGCCAAGAACAAATTTGTGTTTATAGTGAACCAAAATGATGAAATGCCTTTTATGGATTATTGAACTACCACAAATACAATTAAGTTTTCAAGGATGTTCTTAGCATAAAGGATTGAAGTAAAAAATTGTATTTGTCCTTAAAATTGAGAGCTAAAGTTCACTTTCTAACTGAAGCTGTAACTGCATCACCTTTGCATCACTTGTGATGGAAAAAGATGTACAACCCAACTTCTCTTACAATCTGTACTGATTGGAACCAAAAAGAAATATCTTCTGCAGGTATTCATAAGTTCATAGGATGAGGCCAAGTATTTTGGACAATTTTTAGTTATCAGACAAATAACCTTCAGGCATGCAAGGCAGCCATCAGTCTGACAGCTACCATAAACAGGAAAGGGCAACTGCTCACAGATGTAGCACCTAAAGACTTAGATCTAAAGCCTCAGACTTTCCAAGAAACACAGTTCTGAAATTAAAACTATCCATGAAGCTCCTCCTAATTGCTAAGCATGCCAGGTATGCAAATTTTCAAATTAAAGATGTTTTCTTGCTTGAGTGGGAGCTAAGTCCTTCACAAAAATTAATGGTTTCATAGGTGCTGATCACCCATAAAGCTTATGGCAATCTCTTAAGACTGTGGGCTGTGGATGTCAAGTGCACTAAATGTAAAAATGAACAAATTAATTATTAGGAGAGAGGACTGACACAGGTAGTGCATGTTAGCTCTGATGGACGTTTCTCATGGGGAAGACAAGGGAATGGAGAGGGAGCAGCTAACCTGTTCTGCCAGCATAATGCAATTAAAAAATAAGCCTTGCATAAAACTGAAGGCATTTTGTGGAAAGGTCTTCTACATTTGCACCCTCCTTAGAGTACCTGCACACGCTTCCTGATGAAATGAGATAATGGGACCTCAGTGTGGGTCTTAAAAATAACACGGGACCAGTGAGAGATATCACATCTGCCTTTGCACTCAAAAATACATCTTCTGGATAAATTACTGGGATTATAGAGCCCAAACCATGCATGGTTTACTCTAGAGTGAGAAGAAAACTCTATGCCTTTCAGTCTAGGTCACTACCACTCATAGCTCTGCTTCAAGAAGGAGATTCATACACAAAAACGTTACTGGATACTATGCTGTGTGCAACAGAACTTAAACACTGACTTAATCATGGAGTTTAGATCATAACAGCCTCCTGCTAGTCTTCAATATTGTGCTTAAATCTGCCAGTAGAACATGGGACAACATAAATATTGCATCAGTGCTTTGGAGATTACAGTGTGTTACAACTTTGCTTCACAAAGAACATACTTCATGTACTCTCCATTGGGAGCTAATATTAATTCAGCAACTCACTGAAGCGCTTTATGCAGAATAAAGGCAAACACCTTCATGCCAGAAGAAAGAACTTGCTTCTTACAACAGGTTCTGGAATAAAGCCATTCAGCTTCCTACTTCTGGTGTTCTAGGAAGGACACAGTGAAAATGGTGTTGCAGCTCTAGCACTGGGCAGCAGGGAGTTAGCATGCAGTGCAGACGTGGGAATTGCTGTGCTTTGCATCCGAGAACACTATCTGCAGAAAAGCCTTAGCTACTTATCATGGTTGCTAATCACCATTTCTGGGAAAACAACAATGTGACGGGAAAAGCTTCAGTTTTGTTCCAAAATCCTCAACGCAAAAAAAAAAAAAAGAAAAAAAAAGAAAAAAAAAGTTAAAACAACCTCTTTTTAATTATTTTTCTATGTCTCAGAAATGAAACAAAGACAGAAGCCCCGCTGATACCCCACGCTGCATGAGAGCACACATCTAATGTCACTTCCATGCGTGGCATAAGTTATGCACAGAGTCATGACCTGCACCAGCTTCCCAGAGCCACCTAGGCAGGCTGCACGCTGCCACACTGCAGCTGGGCAGGCTCCTTCTGCCTCCAGCAGCTCCGCTGCTGCCTCGGGGCTGCTCTGCCCATCGAGGGAACGCGTGTCCTCGTGTGTGCTTCACACTCCTTCCCTACCCCGGCTGCGGCAGCCTGCCCAAAGCTTCACCCAGCCCTCATTCTGCCCAGGTTTTAAACGGGCCGTCCTGACACCTCCCCTCACACACACGCACACCTTGTCTCCCGAGGAGGAAATTAAGAGCCAGATGAGAGCTGCCTGGGGTGGCATTTCTCAAACAAGAGTACAGAAGCTGCATGTGAGACTCTCCAGTAAATTGTCCAAGCTCCAGCTGCAGTGAAAGTATTATACTTGCAGTTCTCTGAAATTATATTTTCACGTGGTGACCACACATGAAGTGCCTGCTGGTCACACATGGCCACCAAGGCAGTACTCAGGGTTGCCTTGTTTACCAGCATGATTTTATGGAGTTTTACGGCCAGAAAACTGGGATGAGGAGTACTAGAAGGGGACAGAGTGTTTACATAAAGGAAAAAAGATCTCTCAGCCTGCCAGGAGCACAAGCCCTTCAAGCCCTTCATGCCTTGGCTCTTTTTTTTTTTGTTCATTTCCTCATGACTCCTCCGGAACCCAACACCCACAAACTCAGCAAGAGAGCATTTGCTTATTAAGAAGAACCTGATGAAAACCCCAAGAAATACAACTTCATGACTGAACAGCTTCCTCAAGTATTTTCCTAAGGGAAGAAATCTGGTCTTGATTCAGCTGAAGTCTCAGCTATGGCTCTGCACAATGGTAAAAGCCTGACAGGTACCAGAAAGGTGCCTTCGACTCTGTGCTACCAATCACAGCAGCTTCACTGCTATCTTCTGCATTATTTGCTCTTCACTAGCAGCCAGCACAGTCTGGGAAAGAATAGACATGTGTGTTTTCCTGTGCCTAAGACCTGCAATGAAAGTCACCTAAGCTCAGTTGTCAACCACTTTTCCAGGACGAGTGGCCACTGGCCATTGCTCCTGCTGAGCTGTGCAGTCATCTCAGGCTGTAGCCTGCATGACCACAGCACTTAGAGGCAGCCACAAAGAGGAGGCACCTGGCAAATCTTAATCTCAGAAAACCAAGGGAAAGTAGGTGCAGCAACATCTTGTACTTACTGTACTGAAAGCAAAAATCTGATTGACTGCCAGGGCTCAGATCAGAGAAGAGCCACAGCTCCTGATTTGGCTCAAAAGAGAAAGAAACCCTCATGTATTTTAATAATTCAACTCTCTACAGCATGCCATGGTAGATGAAATCACATAGATTTCCTTTCCAGAGTGCTTTCAGTTGCTTATAAATTTGCCAGTGTTGCTTAGCCCAAAGCCAAGGGCTTGATTCCTTCACAGGAGAGGCAGCCCTCAGCCTGGCTGCAGCACAAGGGTGTCCCTGTTCTGGCACCTTCTCTCCTGCCCAACCCAGGGCAGAAAGAAGGGGTGGGAGGCTGATCATTCTCAGCCAAGGCACGTCCCCTCTCAACAAGTGACCTGAAGGGCAACCCTTTATCTCCCCTAGCTGTCAGAAGAGATGGGATTCCCCAAAAGGTGATCCACTGGTTCTTAACACATCTGACACCACAAGATTGGCTGCTTTGACTGAAAGATCAAGACCTAAATACTGGGCTTGGCTGATTTTTAATTTCCTCCGTAGACTTTCTCCAGCTTTTCCTGCTGCAGCTAAAGAGAATTCTGTTTCTACTTCTTCAGCGGCTACAGCTGCTGCAAAAGCTCTTTTCCTCTCACCATTCAAAACTGCCTTGTGCTACACAGTCTATGAGTATTTAGGTAATTTTTAAAAAGACCAAAAAATGTAAAAAATTTTAGATGGGAAATTCTGAAGGAGTCTTTGCTACCTTTCACAGCTGAAAAATTAGTCAAGTTTTCTTCTTGAGAGTGAATCACTTCAGAGCAATCAAAAGGTTTGGTTTTCAGCCAACTATACAGATCTGCTTTGTGCAACACCCTGTGAACACCTGAGAGTTCACCTGTGAATAATTGATTTCAACTCCTTTCTCCCCCCTCTCCTGCACTGGAGGCAAATACCCCAACTTGAAGTTTGTATCTCACAAGGAACCACAGTCTCACAAATGATTTTGCATGTAAGGAACAAAGAAACAACTGTCCCATGAAAGACTCATTCTCCCAAATATCTATAAACTTGAGTGGCAAAACAAATCAGCCATCCTCAGAAAAACAAAAGAGTTAATCTATGTGATGCTAGTTAGGGGAGCTGCCCTCATGGAACACTTTGCTGCTTTCCTGCTCACCAACAGCTCCACATGTACCAGCTCAGTTCCTCACCGCAGCATAAATCACTACTGAGCTACTGAGAGCCTCTGCTTCTGGGTTTTAAAAGCTCACAAACCCCAAACCACTCATCTCCACAGGGAAAAAAAAATCCTAGGCTAAAATTCACCCTCTTAGATGGGGAAAAGGGCATGAAAGACAGACACTGTGGCAAAGCCCTTTGTATTAAAGGACTGAACCCACCACTCTCCTGCAAGCACAACCCCCGCACTGAGATCAGAATTCACAGAGTCCAGGGTCAAGTTTTGTTCCAATTTTTGTTACAGAAATTGCTTGGGGTGATGCTCCTGTATCTGTGCTTTTGACAAATGTGGTTTGCCATTCAACTAAACCAAGACCCACGTGCTTCTGTCTGCTTCAACAACTTTTCAAGTCATTGTCCCCCGGAAATAAGAAACACGCACAGTGTGTGTTGTAATCAACATCACAGGAGAATTCTGCTTCACTTTACACAAAACTTAGCCAGTGTCATTTTAAAAAGAGACATTCAGCATACACTGGTAAATGGATAGATAACAGTAGATACAGATCTATAATCTCTATTTAAGAACACAGGGAGCCCTAGATCCAGCTCCCTCCCTCCTCTCAGGAAGAAACAGCTCAGCAAATGGTTGGCAGCAGGGCATTTTACAGTTTAAACAACATACACAATCCACAAACCCAATCCTTACCTGAGAAAATCCCATACTGTGTGCTGACTGACACGTCTCCTGAGGTCATTTTAAAAGCTACTTGTGTCCTATGGGTTTATTTTGCTGTAGAGTTGTTCTTTAATCTCCCAGTACCTATACATCAGGACCATGTCCCATCTGTCAGTTAGCTGATGGGCTGAGGCAGGGTGATGGAGAGCAGAAAGCAATGAGATTTCACAGCCTCTTGTCAGTCACTGGGAAGGGATGTGTGATTTTTCCCTGGTGGAACATATAATAAAAGGTTGCCCACCACCACATACTTAAGGCAGACAGCAGGATGATGAGCTTCTCTGAATCTCAAACAATTTCAGCTCACATTCAGGACTGTGGACCTTAGTGCACGAATATATCCTGACTGCTAGAAATGTCACAGTCACCAACAAGACATAATTAGGAATGAGGGGAAAAGCCGTAGGTGAAGAAACAAGAATTTTGGAGTAATGGCTTGGTCTCTTCTAAAGCATGTGAGACCACATTTTCCTTTTTATTGTCCTTTCTCGGTGTTAACAAATAGGAGAGGCATTTATTTAAAAATAGTTCATTGCTGGTTAAACACACAAGATAATCTTTCGTTCCAAGATCCCAAAGCTTCAGACTGCAGATGTTTTCCCCTGCTACAATGAATCCTAAAGAGCCTAACAGTGCCAGGACCCTTAGAGCTTGCTTGGCTTGTCATAACTTCTACAGATTACATTTATGGAAACAAAGCAGAGCAGAGTTTAAATGAACTGCTTTTCAAGGAGCAAACACAAGCAGTGATGCTACTTGCTATGAAAATAAGCCTTTTCAGCATCTTTTTTTGCACGTGATGTGGCTTTGCCTCTCAGACCTAAGCAACCTGGTGCTTCCTATGCTGTGGAAGTCTGTGTTCCCAGAGTTCACCAGCTGACATGGAAGATTTTGTGGTTATAAAGAAAGCTTGCGTAAAGCACATTTGGAAATGCAGTTCCCTAGCAGGAGCCCTGGGAAACATTTGAGCCCAATGCCTCAGAGCTACAGAGGCAGAAAGAAATGAACAGATGTAGAATTAAGTTGAACACAAAGTTCTCTGTGCTGCAGTTACCAAAGTGAAAGGGAGGAATGTATAAAGGTAAGGGATTTATTACAACCACCATCTCATTCCCTCTATGCTCCTGCTAATGCACATAAGACTTTTACAGTTTTCTTTTTAATGGATGCTGTTTCCATGGGCACAGAGGTAGTACTGGTCTGCACAAAGGCAACTCCTCTGGCTGTCCACAAAGGCAGTAGATATTTTTATCAATTAGTATTATTTCAGTATTATTCACTAATGTCTCCATACATAGCCACAGATCTTCCCTCAAAAACCCAACTGAAATGGCAGCATACTCATTCTGTCAGTAGTGCTAAATTCATACACATGGTCAGAAAACACTAATTTGTGCTTTATTTTTGCATGGCTGTCGGTGCTTGCTTTCTAAATGCACCCACGTAGACCACAACATATGGCACACAGCTTTTGCTAATATCACCCTGGGGGGAACACCGAAGGAGTTTACTGGTGATGTGGCTGTTGTAACATCTCTAGAAACCAAGATCAGTAGCCTTGTCCTTCTCATTGTGTAAGTTTGTACAATGATATGCACTGCTTTTTCAGAAGAAACATCTGTGTTGCCTTTATTTGCTGAGTGTATACAAGCAGCTTCATGTCATCGTACGGGTGCACAGGCATTTCCATTAGCTCGTGCAACACGAGTGGGACCAGGCTGCTTCTGAGCTGTTACACTTACAGGTCAAGACAAACTTAACCTAACAGTTCTTAAGCATACTTGCTCTTTATTTTGACTCATCCCTTACCAGTGATGAAAGCATCCCAGTTTCACAGCTAACTCAAGTTTAAATTTATCCTCATTCACTTTCACATTTCCATGTAGACCAAGCCACTTCAATGTTTCCTTTGACAGGACTTCTTTCATAACTAAAGATCTCCAAACATTTAAATGCCCCATGAGAAACAATGCTTTCTCTCAGTTGATGCCCACTTAAGACAGTGATCACTTCTACCTACTTTTTTTTTTAGCCTTCACTGTAATTTCTTTAAAAAAAATCATATTCCAGCAGCATGCAATTCCACAGGGGAAAAAAAAACACTTTTTTTTTTTCAAATTAAGTAAAAGCTAAAATGTTATAACTAGAAAATCAAACTACTCAAGTCACAAGCAAATAAAAAATATATATCTATCTTAAAATTATAAAGCACTGTAGAATTTTGAGGGGAAGGAGACAACCATGTGGTGTCTGATTGCTGTGGCTGGCTTTTCCACTGCCTGGGATGAGTTGCACACAGTTGCAGCATCACTGCTACTGTGCCTAGGCTAACACAAGGTGAGGTAAATAGGAACTCCTGCTGCCACTGCAGGGCAGACCTGATCTAAGACTGTATTTAGAAAACAAATCAGAGTATTCAAAATCAGATAGAGTTTTGTGTCAACATCAGTGTGAAAGGAGTTGATGCCATGCTCTAATGTAATGTACATAAAGATAGCAAACTCTCCCATTTGGGATTCTGTAAACTCTCAACTGTCTAAAATAACCTTTAAAGACACCAGGAGATATTTACTCTAAAGCAGGCTTATTGTCAGAGAGATTCTTCAAATTTCTTATTGACTTCATTGTTTATAAATGATGTTGAATTTACTCTGTAAAGCAGGAAAAAAACATACCCACTACCATTTCTCTACACGCATGAACAGCCGACTTGCTGTGGTGCTTGCATAATAGATGGTGGGAGCTCTGCCTTTGATGTCATCTTAATGAACTCAGCATAATTGCCTTTGTGAAACAACAGCAAAGAGCACAGCAGTACTTAAATACAGCTCCACTAAAGCAAGGACTGCTCTTGGTAGTGTGCCAACTTCTCCAGGTTCTTCATTACTTCATCTCTCTCTCTCTCTTCTCAAAACACTCTTTTGTCCAAAATACAAGGCCAGGATCTCAGCTGATATAAAATGATGCAGCCTTGTGTGATATTTACTAATTCATCAGTTCAGAAAAGAAGAGACATAAGGGTATCCCAGCCTTCTCATGCTCCATGCTCAGCTGTGGCAGCTCCAGCTCTCTCTGTACCATTGGCTGGTGGGTTGGCTGGGTTTTGTATCAATCTCTTGGGATGGGAATGGAAATTCTGCTGCTCTCACAGCAACTTTCCAAAGCAAAACACTTTAATTAAATATAAAAAATTGATTAGCACAGCACTTGATTAATCTCTGGGTTTATCTGATTCTGCTGTTCAAGTTTTCAAGTATTTTGCACTATTACAGGTTACCAACACACAGCTGTGCTGCACAAACCAATAAATTGAGTGCAAAAAATATTTTGGGGTAACCACTTGGTTTTGAATGCTCAGTAATCACTGTATTACAAAGTGAATGTGACAGGAAAGTTACAAAGAAATCATGCCTTTTTTGAAAGCCAAATTCATATCTGAAAACATCTCTCTGGAACTACACACAGCAGGGTATACTTGTCATCCCTAATTTGGCAGTGACGGGCTTGGCTGATTGTGATTTAGCATTTAAATTTTCACTTTGTTAAGGGGAAAAAAAAAAAGAAGGCAAAATCTTTTAAACCTGGAAACTGAAGTCAGATGCTTAACTTTGAGACTCATCAAAATAAAAGTGCCCTGGAATATGATGCTCCTTTTATCTTTTTTTTTGAAGATATTTTGATAGAGTCTCATAGTAAGAAAACAATGCACCAACAGGTTACCCAGTGAAACCAGTAACTGGTTTTGCATGGATCTGAGCAGTACTGAAGAGCAGGGCTGGAAATAGTGAGGATCATCACACTATGGCTTTTAATCCAGCTCTGACACTGCTCACACCAACTAAAAGTCTTCTCATGAAGCCAAAATAATCTGAGAATATGCCATTACATGATCAGAATGATTGTTTGTCTTTAGACTTCTCTCTAAATCACCTAAGACCTTTGCATGCTGTATAAATAAATTACAACCAGTATTTTAGCTTCTTTCAGACACAGCCATTATAAGAATGTCACTGACATTTTAGTCAGGATATTCTATTTAGTTTGAAATATGATAGGAGACTAATGAGGTTTTAACCATGGAAAGGCAAATGCTAAGAAGCCCAAATCTAAATAGACCTAGGAAAATTAGAGGAAAAATCCTATAAAAACTATAGAGAGAGAAGCTGATGGTATCTAATGCTGAGCATTCCCTTCTTATATGGAGCTCTAAACAAAAAAAGCCATATCAGGAGGACTGTAACAGTGAAGATTTTGCTCTGGCTGCAGTACATTTACAGAAGCTTGAGTGCTCCAGTAAGGACACACTGACTGCAGCTGTGCAGTCCTTGGCTGCAGGGATGGGATCTCACGTGGCAGGCCAAGACATTGCATCCTGCAGAACATTTTCCCACAGGCACCAAGACCACACAAACCAGAGGATGAGCTGGACAGATGGCATGACAGAGCCCCAAACTGGGGCTTCCCCAGCACAGAGCCCTTGCCCCACTAGGCAGCTGTAGAAGAAAGCACTCTCCTACCTTCTCACTTGTTTTTACCTAGCACATGGCAGGGTGCACAACCTCCATGACTTTCTACCATTGTGCTCTTTCATTTATTTACGAGTTGCATAGTTCACCTAACAATCAGACACTTTTTATTTCTGCTTGCAAAATTGAATGCAGAGGTCCTTCAAAGCATTAAATATCCATCAGTAAAATAACAGTGTAGTTAGTGAAGGATTAACATATTCAAAATACATATATACTCTAAAGTTAATTAATTTCCAAGCACAAGCGCTCATATGACCCCTGGTTTGAACAACTTAAAAGCAATACTTGAGCCATACAAATCAAATTAAATTACAAACCAATTCTGAAGCTGTGTGTTTAAGTGCCCCCATCAACCTGTACAAAATTATAAAAACTAGGAATTAGGAATAAAACTCTGACTTGACATACTTTTTCTTAATTTGAAGTTAACTGGATTACACATGAATTACTAATTGCTGTTTCTAGTGACCCATGGTGATAATATGAGCTCTGTATTACAATGACCTGACATTAAATTAGTTCGTATGAGCAGATTATGCAAAGTTTTATCATGAAGTGGTTTAAACTGATATTGCCCTTGGTAATGCAACACAGCAATAGTGAAGTCTGCGGGTTGGTACAAACATAAAATTTCAAAGAGAATCCATTAAAGGAAAAATCAATTGATTAAATGTAAAATGAAAACAAGCTTTGCAGAATATTAGGTACTAAATTCTATTCAACCATGCTTCAAACTTTGTAATCATCAAGTTGAACCATGTAAAACAAGTATTAGTCATCCTTCAACTACTGAATAACTCAGTTTGTATATTACTTACAATTAAAAAAAAATCCTGAGAGCTCCACTAGACAATATATACATGAGCTACAAAACCAGCTAATCTAGAAATCATTTTGCGTGGGAAGGAAGCATTTGCCTGCCTGGTTCCCATATGGAGTAACCCTCCAATATGGGTAGCAGAACAAGACAGCATGGACACCACACTGCAGAAGAAAAAACCAGAAATAATTCTATGACAAAGTATCTTCTCAACAAGCTGAGAATGTTTCTGAAGAGCTACTAGCAAGTTCAAACAGCATCATCCAACTAAAAGAAGGCACAGATGCCACTGAAGACCAGACTCAACTTACTTCTGCCATTCACTGGAACATCTGATATAAATCAGTAACAAAAACGTTGGCCCTTTCTAGCTCAATTTACTCCTTCAGGGCACGTTCTGATAGGAGCTGATTTTTTCTTTTGACATGCTAATTTTTTTTTTAAACTCTTAAGATTTATTAGAGGAAAAGGAAGTAATGATTTGAAGAAATCTACTCTCATACTGAAAGAATTCTCCTCCTACTGAAGAAGAATTTACATAGATTACAGAGATCCTACAGGCTCCATCTTTATCTGATAACCTCTACAATGTTGAACCATTGACTGACACGATAAAAGTGCTGCTTGGTGGAATTTTGGATATATCTACAGAGAAATGAGTCCAGGTTCTGGAGGAAATGTTTGCCTGTCTAGAACAGTGTGGCATAAGAATGGGAAATCAAGTGTCAGGTTTACAGCCAGCCATTAGGGACACCTTACAATGTTGCCAAATAATCAAAAGAGCCATTGAGCAATAACCCAAGGCCTGTCGTTGGAAATCAGATGCTGATCTTTGGCATGGAAAAGTGTATAATCTGATGGTCAGGCTGTACATTTCATTTGCTGCTCATTTTTGTTGCTTCTGCACCAGGAAGGACCATTTGATCCTGAAAGGCTCACACAGGAAGCATGAAGCTGTGTCAGGGAAGGACCAGGCTGGATATGTAAAAGGTTTTTTACGGAAAGGGTAGTTGGGCACTGGAACAGCCTCCCCAAGGAAGTGGTCACAGCACCAAGCCTGACAGAGTTCAAGTAACATTTGGACAACACTCTCAGGCACATGATGTGATTCTTGGTGCGTCCTGTCCAGGACCAGGACTCAATGATCTTGATGGATCTATTCCAACTCAGCCTATTCTGTGATTCTATAATGATCCCTTTGAATGGGCCAGTCTGACATAGCCTGAAACATTTGTAGAGTAAATCTATTTTTACTTCACGCTTCTATTTCTTCAGTATATGTGTGTGTGTATACCTTTCTAGTTTCAGATTTCCGCCAGCATTCATAAACAAACATACATCTCCAAAAATCATGATTCCTGATGACTTTATTGAGTTTGTATGTGTCAGGGTCCATCAAGATACTCAGAAGTGAAGAGAAGCTAGTTGCATTTGAAAAGGACTTGAATACTAGGGTCCTCCTCGAAACCACAGGAGCCAGTAGTCTGTAAATCCAGCACAGAGCCTGCAGTTAAGAAGCATTTTCCAGAACAAAGTGTGGCACCCTGTTCTTGTCTCCTGTAAGTTACATACCAGCTGCTACCAGAACACTGGGCTGCAGATCACCTTTGCCTTCAGGGCTGGCTCAGTGCAGAGCTGCTTGGTGGGAGCACACTTGTGCAGCCTGGGCTGTGGGAGCACAGCTGCTACCCCACAGGATGGCACATCTCCTCCAGGCTCTAACATGCTTCAGGAGCACCCCAGAGACCACCTTGCATCCACCAGTGCCTGTCATGAAGGACATGCCAGTCCCCTTTAAATACTTTCTCACTCTTCAGCACTACAGCCACTCAGCCCCTTACTGCTGCTGCTAAAGGAGAGCAATTCTTACAGGAATTAGTACTATTTTTCAGTTAGTCTGCTCTATAGCCCCCCTGGAGAAGAGGAAACAAATAACCAAGAACCTGTGGGTCACAGATCACTGCAGCCATACAGTTTGCCATGCCCATCTGCCTGGTGCCAGAGGACTTGAACTTCTATAAAGAAAAATACAAAACCCAAAAAACTTACAAGAATTTGCACGCTTGTTTACCCTTACAAGTACAAGGGTACTTCACTTACTTGTTCTCACTCTTCCAAAGATGTCTCTACTTCACTGACTCAAGGCTGATAATTTCCAAAATCATCTCCTGGCAATGAGGTATCAGTATCATCCATTTCTCATTAGATACTAAGCCCTTAAAATATATTGCTGGCTTTGAAAACTACACACACAGTGTGTATCTCTAAATTGCTTGTAATATTTGAAATCTACCCTACAGCCTGAGCTTGAAAATTGCACACAGCTGAAGTCTACCTCTATTATTCATTGGCTTCAATGAGACTATTCATGAAAAAGGTCCAAGGCAGTTTTAGGGCTTTCGGTAATATGTGTGTAGATACATCTTTTTTACTTTTAAAAATGAAGGGGGATTTTGGAACAAGCATGAAGATCATAAAGTGGGTAAAGATTTTTTTTAAACCACCACCAAAATGCAATCATGCTGGAAGAAGCTGACAAATTTCAGCAGCTCTTTTTCATTAAAGTGCATTACTTTAAACAAAAGCCCCCAAGGCAAGCTCTGTGAGAAGTTTGCCATGATGGGAATATACTCATGTGAAAGAAATATAGCACAATCTAGCACATTCATAGAAACATCACTTTTAAATATAAAGTCCATTATTCATTATTAAAAGAAATGGATACATATGTGAGAAAAACTCCCATCTGGTGGTTACATGCCTGACAGCAGCTTATATTCTTTGCAGTGTATTTTACATCCACAATAAATGTGAAAGAGACGTATCTATCTAGCTTTTAGGATGTTTCTTCAGGTTTATCGCCACTGGGAAATAGCTGTGTCTGATTCAAGAAGAAAAGAAAGCTGCATTTTTCAAATGAGTTAAAGTGCCAGGAAATTAAAAGACATGGGAATGCTGGACAAGTTGAGACACAAATGGCAATGGCTGCTTTACACTGTAGGACACACAGTAGCCCCTGATAGCAGGGGGACATTGTCAAGAGCTTGACAAAATACATTTCATAAAATAAAGTGGTGTAAGTCTGATTTCATTACAGTCACAACAGTTTATGATGCAAGATACTGCCTTAGCATTTTGTGGGGCATTATTTTGGTCTCCTGTTTGAAACTAGCCAGAAAGATAGATGGATATTAATAGCACTGATGCACAAGCAAGTTACCAGAGTGCATCTACTTTAATTGCTGTTGTATTTCTTAACCCTAGCAGGGCACACAAATACTGAAAAACAGTCACTTGTGCCAGATAATCCATATTTAACCAATACATCAGGTTAAGATTCAAATTTTCCTTCTGCAGGATATTCCCACTGTTAAAATTTACAAATGACAGATGCTCTGAAGTTTTCCACAGCAAAGACATTTTAAGGAATGTCATTAACACTTTCTAAGACCTTTGTGGCCCTGAAATTGCACAGATGGCATCTCCTTAAGCCCTGATGGTCCTCTCCAGCTGTGCAGTGAGACAGTGCTTAGAGACTGGTGGTAGCTTTTTGTTTTGGAAGTTTCTCAAAACAAGCTGCTTTGAAGTGTGGAAATTTCAATATGCTGGGGCTTTTTTCCTTCCCTCCAACAATAACAGGAAACACATACCTGGGGAAAGGACAGAGAATGCAAGGAGACAGAACTCACTGTGGATTGTATGTTCCCATATCAGCTGGAATAAAGTTAAACAGGAATACTTTTTTGCTGCACCTGTCACAGTGGTTGATTCTGCAGTCTTCAGAGTTGAACTGCTTGTCTGGATTTGGAGTTGAAATTTGGTTGAAATACTCAGAGACTCACTTGCACAAGGTTTGCATATCTGAACACGTAGTGGAAGTGAAGTGCATATTGCCTTGCACACAGGACAGTATCAAAGGGCAAGAGTAATCACCAAAATCCCCTGCCTCTGCAACTACCATGCAGCACTAATTTTAGTCAAGGTCTCTCTTAAAATTAGCAACAGCTTTTTCCCATCTAGGAGCACCAGACTAGATGTGGCAGGTGATGCACAACAGGAGCAAGCTGTTGCTGGGGCCACATGAGGTACCAGGTGACTCAAAAGGTGATTTTGAGCCATTGCAGAGAGCCAAAACCTGTCACAGAGAGCAGCAAAGGTACCTTTGTTTGATAACATGGATCAGGTTCAAGACATCCATCCACCCTGCCACCTTCCTCTGCTGCATTCAGGAAATACTTACTCAGCTTGTAAAGGTGGCCTGCACTGCATGGCTTTAAGTGGCCAGGTGCAATCAACCCCTCTGTGACTACACAGACCACTGCCTTCTACACCACAGGACCTCCTCTTCCAGAGTGCATGGGCTGAATGTGGGACAAGTTTTGGACATTCTTGTTTGGCATGGTTTTTCCCTGAGATAAGGACCAGTTGGACGAGCAAGGCCCTGTCATTGATGTCTAAAGAAGTTCTCAAGGGATCAATGGAGGAGGATGAGCAACAGGCTGCTTGAAACCGGCATTGGGAGAGGGAGTTTCTCTCTTCTCTCTAGAAAGCAAGAAGTAATTTTTAACCACTTAAATATAACCTCTGCATCACCTTTTGTGGGACTCATAGTCCTTTCTTCACCTTTGCAGTTGTAGAACAAGTGAGAGCTTGGCTTTAGAGTTTATAGTGATTTTGGTGGGCTGCCAGCATTTCTTGGAGCACACAAGGCAAAAAAGTAAGGTGGTATTTTTTAATATTTGATATTGCAAGGCAAGTTAGATATTCTATGGAATAGGATAAAAAATAATAAAAAATAGAGGCATTTCCTTAAACAAGGGCATCCTTAATGCTGCATATGAGCAATCAATGCAAACAGGAAAAAGACAGGAACTTGTAAAAGAAAAGACTGCAACCTTCTTTTGAAATGGAAAGTTTTAAGCAATTTACAAGTAGGAACTGCTAGTGACTCCTCCATTAAACATGGAAGATATAGCAGTTAATTTGGAAAAAGTATACAAACCCAACAGGAGAAGGAAAAGTTTACAAACTGATCTACTGTAGATTAAACTACATTGATTTCAGACAGGCACTGCTCTTTATTAGAACTGGAAAGCCAAGTTTGCTACTGTGATGTTGTTTCCTCTTGTGATTTTGAAGCAGTGTGAAGGGCAGAGAGACAGGCTGGGTTTTAATCGGAATTACATCTAAACTCTGCTCATCACTGAAGATGGAATGTAATCACTTGGTACAACTGAGGACGTTGGTGAAAAAATTTTAGATGTCAAAACGTTGTTGAAGTGACAGCTGTATCACCATGAGAACAAAACTGCAGGAACAAAACTCTGCCATAGCAAGATCCTGACACATTAGTAACCTTGAAAAAACCTCTGACAAATGTGCTTAACCCCCTAAACCAAACCAGCAGTAGTTTGATACATGCTCCAAAAGTGAGGTAGATTTTGAAGTTTCCGTCACTCAGTTGCTCCTGTACATTTACAAAGGGCAAAATCAAGTCAGAATATGTGTCATAGATTGACAAACCTAAGCATAAAACTGCCTGCTGTAACTACATTCCATTTCTCACCCTAGTTAGGTTGAACAGAAGTTCTCTCGCCTAATCAAGGAGAAGCTTATTATCCCAAATCACTGAAAAACAAAAGCATTCCCTGTGGAATAAACTAGGTTCAAGAGACTGCCAAATAGGGAGGTCAGCCAGTCTGCACAAATTTTTTAGCTAACTGCCAAGTACATTGAAATTTGCTATTAGATATCAAGTACATGTTAAGTAAAGGTCCTTCTGCCCACAAGCATCTCCACAACAAAATGCAAATGGATGGGTAAACAAATACATATTTGTATCCAGACAACCATATTCAGGAAATATTAATAAAATGTGCTTTGTTTTTTCAAATACCTTGAGTAGACTTTCAGGTTAATCAAACTTCAAGTCCCAGAAAGATATTGAACAAAATACTTGCAAGTAGCAATTAAGTAGACAATGAAAGTTATAAACAAACATAAATGACTCACAAACATAACATATCCTACGAAAAATTTATTCCATGGCATCATGGCTCTTACAGAGAATGAAAAAACAGAGGCTGTACTAGGTCTTGACTTTAGTAACTATTTTGACACTTGTTCACAAATTTATCATCCACAATCAACCAACGTATAGGTGAAACTCTATAGTTTGGTATATGACTATTTGAAAAATCATACAAACATTGCTTCACTACCAAACAGGAAAGCTGAATTAAGTGCAGGAACCTGTTTTCATTCTGTGAGTTTTGAGTATCTTCATTAAAAATTTAGTATGAAAAAGGAGAAAACATCAGGCCTAAAGAGAATATCAAGGTGAGAAAGTACAACAGATCCTTTAGAGGAAGGGATTTAGCATCAAAGTAATCCTGAGACAGAGGGAAAAGTGTTTGAGCAAATGAGGATTCACTTCAGCAAGAGTGGAGCTGCAGACTATGAAATGTGGTGACTGCATGTAGATATATGTATATATACACACACATATATATACATATATATGTGTGTATATGTACATATATGCATATATACGTGTGTATATGTACATATATGCATATATACACACATATATATATATGTATACATCTACATACCTGTGCAGCTGACAAAAGACATAAGAGAGGAAACAACTGGAGAGGCAGTGAGTCCTTAGAACAGGATTTGGGAATCGTAATGGATTGTAAACTTCATACAAGTCCAGAATATTTTGCTTTTGATAGAAAGCAAATATGAAAGTGGGATGCATAAATGGGAGCACTGCTCCTAAGACAGCTGAAGTAAACTTTCTGCTTTGCTCAGAAGCAGTAAGGCACCTGCAGCTGGAGCACGGCAGCCGGATTTGGGCACGGTATCCAATACCAGAACAATGTGGGCCGACTTGAAGGATTTCAGATGAAAAGAATTATCACCAGAGGTCTCAAAACCTATCCTTGGAGGGAAGTCTGGGAAAAGCAGAGTTGTTTAGTCTAAAAATAAAGATGTCAGAAGGGAGACGCGATAACGATCTTCAAACATAGAAAAGGGCTGCTAGAAAGAGAAAAGAAATAAGCCCTTTTCCATGTGGGCCGAGGTTTATACGTACAGAAATAGGCTGAAAAGGCAGCAAGGGAGATTTAGGTTAGACTTCAGGAAGTGCTTTCTTCTGATGGTAAGAACAGCTAAGTCCTGGAAGAGTTGGCCTAGAGAGATCTTGTGATCACCATTATTTAAGAACAGCTATATAGACACTTGTCAGAAATATATTGGTTGTATCTGCACTGTCTTGGGACAGGTGGGTGGAGTGGCTGGCCTTTACAACATTTTTTGCTTTCAGTTTCCACTGTAACTATGAAAAATAATTATTAACATGTCTTACAAGTTTAAACATGTTACAAGTATTAACATGTTTCTAGCAGAACATCTCTCTCTTTGAAAATGTATGAGCAGTCACTAGATCAGTGCTTGGTGTAATAACAGCATCTCCTCTGAGTTTTGGTACACAGATAAAGGCAATAGAGGAGAGTGCATCAGAGCTTACAGGCAGACCTGAGTATGGTTGGCAACAATGTTTGACTTCTGTCCTGGAACAAACGGGACACAAGCTCAATCCCTCTTCCTCCCCAGGAAGGGAGTTCAGTGTTTTCTCTCCCTCATCCAGACCAGAAACAGAGCCACAGCAACCACAGGAGCTGGCCTCTATACCACGCTGCCCAAGAAACATTTTTCACCCTCCAATTTTACTGCAGGAGATTTTAAAATGAGACTTTCTCTATCAGTAAAGGTGCAGACTGGAAGACTTGGTCCATTTTCTGATAGAGATTTGCCCAGATGACTTTAAAAGCTCTGCATGGATTTTGGACCAGCATTTTTTTTCTCTTATGGGAATGCAGTAAAACACCTATAAGCTGCTGTTAATGAACCTTGGTGAATAATCACACTCAGCTAATTTTCAGCTACGAATGATTAAGCACTTCATACAGTATGTGAACATAAAGAGCCATTTTCTCATACTTAAAATATATTTGATTTGAGAACCCAGTGAAGTGAACTCACCCCATGCCAGTGTATGGACAAGCTGTAGAATTAGACAATTACTCTTTTGCATCCATGATCTTGTGTGACAAATTCTACAGAAAAGCCATGACATTCCTGCATAAACCGATACTCCTGCAACACTGTTCAAGAGCAGACTGCACTGCATGTTTTTACCCCTGGGTTACCATGCAGATGTTACACTTTGCATGTTTCAGAAGAATATTTTTAGAAAATCTGAGTTTTATAAAAGAGGAAACTGTCAAAGTTTGGCAGGTCACAATTTTGTAAGCCTTACTTATTATTAGTATTTTCTCCTGCAAACCATTCTCTGGAAATCAGTTTGACAGAAGAAAAAAAAATTCACTGATCAGACACAAAAATTGCCAAGTCACACTATCATTCCACTAGAAGACAATTGCTGTTCCTTTAGTACAGACTTGGGTTTGGGTTTTCAGCCACAAGTTAACCAAAAGCACACTCCTACAAAGCTTTATTATGGAAAAGATTTTAAAATTTTCCTGAAGCTAGAAAATTCAAATGCCCTTACTGTGTAGTGAGAGCTCACTTATTTGTTCATTTCCTACATGAATACATGTTGCTAAACAGAAGCAAGGATTGTGGCCTTGGCCACTAAAAATGTGCTTCCACCAAGAGTGGTTATGTATTGCTCTCCACTACAAAAAGGTAAGAAAGATGCTGTATTGTTTTAGTGCTGACAGGAATTTTGGAGGTCACATCCCCTGGAAAAGCCCTTGTAGTTATACACAGTAGGCGGTCATCCTTTCATGAGTGATTTTTGCTACCCTCCATCCCCAAGAAACTCCTGGGCATGACACATGCAACACAGCTCTAAGAAGCATAGGCTGTCAGGAAATAGTTGCTCTGATTCTGCACCAGCAAATGGAGGTCTGTACGTATGGTAATAACAATTTACTTTTTATAGAATAATAATAGGCTTGGGTAATTCCTGTGCCAACAGATCAGCGGCTACTGTTTCCACTCAGAGGTTATGAAAGATTCTGCCCTCAGCCTTTTCCAATGGCCTCTTGTTCCAGAACAGCTGAGCGTTATTTTTAAGCCATAAAATTGTAGGAGAATGGCTGGGCAGCTATTATTAACAATCATACAGAATTCCACATAATGTGTGTCTCAGTTCACTTTATATTCTACCACTTAGCACAGAAAGCACAGACTGAAATAATTTACAGGCAAGTGACATTTTTGCATGTATAAAAGATACATCTATTTGAACAAGGTGAGTTCAAATCTGTGGTCTCTGTTCAAAGAAAACTTAAATATAAGTCAATGAGAACAATGTCTGTGAAAACAGGGCCTGCTTGGATGCTTTCAGAGCATAAGATCAAGTTTATTCTTTCCAAAATTCCTTAGTGTGCAGGAATAGCTCTTTTATCTTCAAGTTCTCCATTCCCCTGATGATCCACCTGCAGTTACTCCTCCAGCTGTCCTTTTCGTGAATATAATGAGTTTTTTCTGCCTTTTTCTTGTTGATTCTCACCTGCTTTCTGTTCACTTCTACCTTTTCCTGACAATGATATCCTCCTCCCCTTGTCCCTCCTTCTTTTATGATACAGGAGTTGAGAGCAAGTAAGGAGAGGAAATTGCCATGGTGGCTAAAAGGATAAACTGGCAAAGAGAAGAATTTTGGTCTTTTTGGAAGGAGATACTCCTATTCAGATTTCCTGTAGATTTTTTCTTTTTCCTTTTCACATTTGTGAGAAGGAAGCCAGAATTCAATCTTTTCCTTCTTCCTTTCATGTTCAACAGGAAATTAGCTGAACAGCTGAACTGTCCACTCTGCAACCCTTCCTCAGCAGGCTGTATGAATGTCTCCAATTGTTACAGTTTGTTAATTGCCACACAGAAGTTATCACATTAATGCAACTTTGATGCCAAGAATAGTTTAAACGAAGTTAAATGAGTAAAGCATGCCTAGTAGTTCCCATTGTTCAGCCCCATAGACAGGCAGTGAGTTGGATAATTGGGCATTCTGACACTTCCAACTCATTTGTTTCATTACACTGTGTTGCTTGCGCTCAAATAAACATCTGCAAAAATTGTGAACAAACAAATCTAGGAATTCTTCACGAGCAAAAAGCTGCTGTATTCCGATTGATTATGCGCTAAGAACTTGTAGGATTGAGGGGTTATTTTGTTTTAAGGATGAGGGCTTTTTCCTCCCAAATGCATGTCAGGCTAGAGCAACACAAGCCATTGAAGTCAAAGCCCTGAGTATCACACAATGGACAACTTAAAAGCAGATTCCTGTAAGATCCTGAATTTATCCTAACATCACATTCCATTACTTTTATGTAGGTGCCTTTCACCCCAACAGGGACAACACAGCACTCTGCATAGTCAGATTCCCACAGCCAGATTATTGCAGTTCCTGGACTTCCACCACTCCCATGGGTGCCAAAAGATATCCGGCACTTCAAGACAGGCATTCAGCCCCTGCCAAATAAAATATTCTTCAATGGATATAACTTACTGTGAGCTTTTTCTAGCTTTTTTCTGGTATAGCTCTCCTGAAATTTTTTTCCCAGCAGAGAACCACTCTGATAGCAAGAGTTACAGAATTGTCAGGTTGGGAACCACTCATTTTTGTATCCTAACATGACGCTGGAACCCAGTGTGGACTCTCTCAGTGCCTTCATGTAGGCACTATAGGACGTGCCAAAACACATCAAGTCCACTTGTACAACTAGTTCAGTAACCTGCCTCCAGCAGTACCTCTGTGCTTCAGGGGGAGACAAACCTTTTGTACTGTGTATAATGAGAGGAGAATTTCCCCTCTCTAGCTATTCATACAGCAATTTGTGGATACCCTGATGGATGAGAATTGATTAGCAAGACTTGAAAGGTCAGAGGTACACAGAGACCTCATCTGCGGTACAAAGGACAGTTCATCCTCCATATCACAGGAAGCATATAGTGAAATGTTTATTGTTGCTGATATAACATGGGACATATTGCAACAGCAGGTTGAATTCTAATGCAGCCTTTATCATTAAAAATCCCAACCCAACTATGCTATTCTTCTGAGCCCACATTTTTAGCCTTGCCCAGTTATAAAGGCTATTGAATCTTGATTTATCTGCTAAAATAAATTCACAAAGCATCACCTTCCTGAGATGTGTCAATTAGCTGGTTGACTAGGCCCCCTCAAAGTCCTAGCACTAGAGCAAGGTAATTTCATTGCTACATAATCTTACTGAACTATTCTCCTTTTGAAAAATACTGTTTTCTAGAAATGAAATTATGAAGATTGTTTGCATAAATGCTCTCACTCTCTGAGATTCAGTTCAGAAGAAGATCAAGCAGGCACTGTATTTAATATTGAAAAAAATCCTGCAGTGCAGCAGTTGACAATACAAAAGCCCAAGACGTTTCCAGTTTGGAAAGAAATAGTTCAGATGTTAACATTTCTACAGAAAGGATTTTCTGTGCTTGAACCCGTTCTTTTCTAACCTTACGAACTTGTGAATCTGTAGTGACTTGTGTATTTTCTTTGGTTAGTTGGTTTGGGGTTTTAACTCCAGTAAGTTTCACAGCATTTGACATAAACACCATATAAGCAGATTTAAGATTTTAGCCCTAAAGGTTGTAAAGAATCATGTAAAATCGTGAACCTAAATGTCTGAAATTCATATGGTAAAAAAGATCAGAAAAGTTTATGCTTTACAGTTCCAGGAGTTTTGAATCAATCTCATCTCTTGGGAACTGGAAGTGTTTTCCTGAATGTGAACATGAGCAAAATACTGAGCAAGGAATGAGGCAGCAAGCAGACTAACAAGTTTTGTACAATATAAGTGTTTTTATACAACTTCAGATGCATGGCACAAGATTTTGGGATGACTGCAAAGAGCAATGGAGGGAGCTGGTGGATCAAGTACTTGCTCACCTAGGACTGAAAATAATTTTTGCTTCCTGTGTCTCTCATTTCATATATAAATATATAGAGAGAGGCATATGCACATGCACACATTCTAAATAGCACGTACAGCCATCTTTTTAGTATTACTCTAACATTTCAGAATTGGGATATTAAACACCAGGTGCTGGAAAGATTTCCACAAAGCTATGCCAGTGCAGTCAGTAGGATTATGCCAGCAATATTACATTTACAGAACCAGGCCCTAAGGTCATAACAGTTGCTCTCTCATAGCAAGTGATGAGCAGAACCCCTGGGAATACTGTAAAAGTGGCAGATAATTACATATTTTTGCACTTTCATTTAATAATTTTGTTAGCTGTTTCATTCTTGCACCAACTCTACCATACTTCATAACTCTTACAAATATTTTTCATTAACATACTTTAAATGATTTAGGTTCTCATCCTGCGGCACCTGCATGAATCATCATTCCCATAAGAAGGGAAGGAACAGCTACACTAACCCAGGACAGTGCAGAACTCTTAGAAACCTCAATAC
>VWYI01014812.1:0-75497 GCA_013399455.1 Anthoscopus minutus | reverse complement strand
GGAATATATAATTGGGAGAAAGTAATCAGAAAAAAATCTGGAAAAATGCTAACAAGATATTAAGAATCTTCTAAAATCTGGAGAAGTGCCTTTAAAAAAAGATCTGAAAAGCTTCTATAGAAGATGTTGAAGTATCTTTACAGGAAGTATCTTCAGGTATAAGGACACCTAAGGTTTTGGGGGTTAGCAGCTGAGAGGAGCTGACTTCTATTCTTAGACCATCTTTGTACTTTGCAATGACTTTAAAATGTAGTATGTTGATCCTAAATTAGCCAGTGAAAATCAAAAGGTCAGATCAGGAGCTTTGGACATTCAAAGTGTTCCTTAAATGTTACATAAAAAGCACTAGTGGAAATTAAGCCTTATATAGACCTTACATTACACTCTTGCACAAAATGAATTTTTCCCTGAAGCCTGTGAAGAATTTTGCTATTGCCAGGCAGAAATCGCTGTTTACCAGCCAGGGGAGCCCATTCATTACATAGGTTAGGTTATAATTTTAACTACCATCTCCCCCTCCAGAAAAGGCCATGAGGTTTCTTACAGTGCATGTGGCACAGTGATGAAAATGAGGCATTTGGAAAAGCTGTGGATTGAAGGAGATCCCAGCCAGCTCCTCCAAAGAGAAGTGCTTGCTACAGAAATAACTTACTGGAAGCTCTGCAGATTGTGTTGTATCTGCATTTGGCTGTTTGCTTGGAGACATTCGTAGTCAGTCAGGGCAATGAAGAATTTTTAAAGTAAGATCTGAGCCCTGCTACTTTAGGGTTTTGACCTCCACATGGATTCTATCAAGATAAATCTTCCAGGGAAAATCAAGGTGGGCAAATTAGCTAGATATATGTCATCTTCTGAGCAAATACACTTGTTTCAAATATGCTAAGCAGTATCTGATTTCAGCAACTGTATGGGAAGATCCTCTAAAGCTGCCACTTCTGTAGAGGAACATCATTACAGCAGAGAGAGATTAAATCCAGCTCTCCTAACTGGAGTAATCTAAAAGCCAGGCACTGAGTATAAAAGAGGAAGACAAGCATTCTTTAAAATCACAGCAGAGAGATATAATCCCTCCCATGGCAGAGGGATTCATTGTTGTCTAAAGAAGGCATCTGAGACAAATCAAATGAGTTTCTCCTGGGAGAGGACTCTGCTGAAAATGGAGGGAACCCAGACGCCAGGAAAGATACTGAAATCCGTGAGTCTATTGTTAAGCCACAGGAATCCTAACTTTCATGAACAAAGATTGGGTTTTAGTGGGAATAATTTAATACGTAACATACATATAAAGGGAAATCAAGTATAAAATATAAATGAGGAGAAATAAAGGATCTTTCCCCTGAGAAACAAGCATAAGGAACTAATATGTTTAAAAGTCTGTTTAGAAAATCTTGAGCATACAGTTCACTAAATAAATAAAGAGCAAAGCATTGAAATAAGGAGTAAAGAGTACGTATACACAGATTATTCATATGCAGTTGTTTAGTATGATAGAACACTATCTTAATTCCAGTGGATTATGCTGTCTTGGTTTGCTTAGTCATTGGCTGGAAGCTGTCCATCCAGGGCATCATTGTAGAGGAGATGTGGTGTTCTTGCTGTGCAGCACCTTTCTGTGCTCCCAGTGCTCATGCCTCGTGGAAGCATCTCAGGCAGAACCTTGTGTCTGCTCTGCCACAGCCTCACCCTACATGCTAGTTTATCTGGATTGTTAATTTTTGATATGGCTACTTCTAGCCAGGCTTTGTGGAGGAAAGTTCTTTCATACCAATTGTCTCTGACAGTTCTTACTTCGGGTTTTCATTTATTCAAGTTCCTATTAGCATGACTTACATCAGTCTGGGCAGTTAAGTCACATAACTTTAATGTAACTGTCCCTCTACAGTTCAGTCTAGAGGCTATCAGCTATCCACCAACTAAATAAATGTTTATTATGTTTATATCAACTATGTGTAGCTCTCTTGAATAATTAATTTAAAATATTGTATGCAAAATTGCATATAAAGCTACAGGTATGTCATTAGAATTTCATTACAATTCCGTTTTTCTCTTGAGTAGGAAAACTCATTAGAAAAAAGAGGTGAAACGTTCAAATGTTCATTCAGAGGAAGAATTTCAGATGATACATAGGTGATTATCTGTTGAATACTTGGTATTTTTAATGTGAATGGCTGGTTTAATTCCCTTGCTATCACACCACAAAATTACCATTGACACAATCTTCTGTAATGTGATGAGCATTATTGCATAGACTGAATTTCTAATATTCTAATGAATTTTGTTTGTTGAGACAGACCATGAAAATGAAAAAAGTAAGCACCTCTTTGCCATGCATGATTTCTTCTGTGTTTGCCTCTTGAGGTAATGTCTGGATTGTGATTTCTTTGTTGGTAGTTCAGTACATTAAAAATAAGCTAATGCAGCATTAACTAAGCACTAATAGGCCATTAAAGACAAACTTTTATACTGGAGAAAAGAAAAACATTTCAAATGTAAATATAAGTCAATTTTATATGCATGAATTTTTGCTATCTGATGCCATTTGTATTAATAATTAATATTTGTGTTTCATCAGGATTTTATCAGGCTTAAAATACAGCCAAATTTTCTTGGCTGAGTATTGCTCCTTTTCTTTGCAAATGGTTCAAGAGGCCAAGATAACACTGTGCATTTCTTTATCCTCTCCTGCTGACTACCTGGCAAGAGGATGGACCCCACCGAGCAGTGATGCTGGCAGCACCACAAGTAACCCAATAGCAAACAACCACTGAAATGTATCCTGCTGTCCAAAGGCCTTAGAATCTGCATGACAATCAGAAAATGTTTTCTCCTAGTTAGGGGCATAGGCTAATATGTGGATACATGCACAGTCATCCTGGGAAGTTCATAACCTTGCTAAGAGCCCCTACACACAAATCTTTAGCAAGTACAAAGGCAAAGTCTGTGGATCTGATTCAAACTGACCTTCTTGCATTCATCACAAAATGACAGAAGAGTATGCTGGAAGGGCCCTGAATGTCACAGAGTAGCGTGCCCCCTCAAGGGAGGTCCCCAACACCAGGGTGATCCAGTCGCCACAGCTTTGCCAGGGACCACCTTGGACAGATGTCTCAGCTCCTTGAGAAGCTGGCCCCATATTACATATTACACATCCCTCACATCTGAGAAATTAAGGTTGTCCTGAGGTTGCTCCTAGCCAAGCATCAAGGTGAGACTCTGCTTTTCAAGGAAATACATCATTTTTTTGTGTTGAAGAGCTATTTGATGGGAATAATTTCCTAACTAGAGTTTCAGTAAAAACCAGCGAGCCTCCTCTTAGTGTGGGGGGTATTTCTTGTTAGGCTACTCACATTGCACTTTAAAAATAATGTGCGTGGCTATAGCTAGTGATCCTGGCCCTCTGCTAGCCTTTGATCATCTCTTTTGCTAAGGAATATACAAAGTAATAAAAGTCTAGCATGTTGTTTATGATCAGTGATAAATCTTTTGGGAAGAAAAGGCTTTATTCTCCATTCTAGTAAAGATCAGAACGTAACTGTACCAGGTTTTATGTTATCCTTATATACCAGACAGTCCACTGAAATCAAAGGGAATACTTGCTGTGCCTAAACTTACAAATGCACCATGCTTTTATCAGATCTGGGCTTATGGCAGATAGAGTTTAAGATATTATCTTTGGATTTATCCATCTATACAGCTGAGAAGAGGAAAAGAGAATGTGAATAGATGGTGAATACAAGGGTTTTAATTTCCTAAACTAACTCTCCAGATAATTTCCTAATGAGGGAATCTGTCTGAGTTGTTGCAATTTTGTACATTGTTGCACTTGGCTTTGGTATAGATAATCATGATAATAATATTTCCCTGGATCAAAATGCCATAGGGGCATGATTTCATTTGTCTTTCTCAACTTGGGGTTTTTTTTTGTTTGTATTTTAAATCCATTCTTTCACGTAGGAGCTGCTCACATAATCAAAGTCCAAGACTTCTTTTCAGCTTTAGTCTACTGATTTGTTGAGTCAGTTGCCTGCCTTCTCCACATTCAGGGGGATCTTTATTACAGAGAGCTACCAAAACGTTTTGTGTTAGCACTTAAGTGCCACTATGTGCATGTGTACCACATAACTGCAAAGGAGCAGAGAGGATATTTTCCTCACATATAGAGCAGACAGGGCATCATAACAAATGTCTCGCTCAAGTTAAGTTTTCATGTTAGACTCAAATGATTTTGATCAAAATCAAAGCACAAAACCAACTAGCTCATTATCGGGACTTGCCCACTACCATTCCACCTCATCTTAAACAAGAGACAGGCCTGTCTCAGGGCTTGGAGGCAGCACTGTTTTGAGGTGGGTTTGATGCAGCAGAATCAGGATCTCCACTTTTAGATCATTACAGATCTAAAAGCCACACCAAACCAATGCTTTGATTATAGTCTTCTCTAATTATTACCTGTATTTAATTGGAATGATCTCTGAGGACTGAATACTTTCAATTCAGAATGATGTTCTGATAAATATTTTCTCATCTGTGAAATATCATCGTAGCAGAAATATTACTTGTGTCTGAAATGCATCATTTTAATATGTGGCACATTTGGAAATTAAATCTTCTCCTGTGTCCCCTCAAAACTGAAGCAGATGATGTTAAGTGCTCTCATTTTCCAGCTCCTTAAGATATTTTTGTCTGGATGAGTCATTAGGTATTCTGGTCACTCCTGTTACCAATGCAGTTAGAATTTCACAGGAAAATGTCAATTGTGAAATTTCTCTGTGACAACCATTTTCAGTAGAGAGAATGTTTAAGTCAGTGTAGAAATATGGAAACCAGCCCGGGCAGGGTATTTGAGAGGTCATGTAGGCCACCCGGTGCCCAAGGGCAGGCTCAGCTCTGTGAAGTTATCCTTGGTAGAGGATCGTCTAGTCTGCCTCTGAGATGCTCCCCTGTCCACACCTGCCATCCCCACAACTCCCAGCTTCCCTGGAAAACAGATTGTCATGGTGCTAGGTTATTTGAAATCTGTTGTGTAACACAAATACTCCATGGGGTGCTTTTTAAGACCATTTCTTGTCATCCTGTGATCCATGGTCTGCAGAACAGTTCTACAAACGATCAAGTTTAATCACATGCATCCTGAGCTTTCTCTTGCCTAAGAGCCCCAGTGTTTCCAGTCTTGCCTCCAAGACTGTAGACTCTTTGTCTTTGTCTTTCTGCTTCTGCTCTAGTCCCACCTTTCTTAAAGCACAGCTGAGACCTTACAACAAAGGCTGAATGTATCTTCCTTACAACTCCTTTTTGCATCCCACTGGGAGGCTACATTGTCATGGCTGTACAACATCATTCACCCAGGTCATCCACACCCACAGCCTTTAACAAAAAGCAGTTGTTTGGTGCAAAATTTCCCGTCTTGTGTTCTTGACACCTAAATTATCTATTTCAGACTACTTCAGTTTTTCAAAATAATTTAGAATTCCTGTTGCATACTTCAGCTTTTGTCCTGTACAAGACAGCTCCATTGTCTAGTGTCCAAACCATAAAATATTGAATAATACCATACCCAGGAGAATTTCTAGCACAGATTTACTCATCCTTTTCTCTAGAAGTATATTTTCCAGTCACTTTTACAATTTTATAGTGTTTTCAATAAAACTGTTTCCTTAATGTTCCTATGAGATTCCCTTGGGAAGCAAAGTCAAAAACACTGCTACAGCCAATATACAGAAAGATACTACTTTTGCACTCAGCAGTGTACTGTATTTTTTATCCTCATGTTCTAACAAATGTTCTTTTCTTGTTACCTCCTGTGTTAGTTCTATTGTATTCTACACCTTGGCCTTTCTGATTTTGTCCTTGTAGGTTTGTGCTAGTCTTACATATATCTTCCTATTAACTTGACCTGCTTTCAATGTCAAATAATTTTCAGGTCACTGAAATACTCCTAAATTAGCAGAAGTTGCTTCTTACTACACCTCCCATATTTCCTTTGCAGGAAATAATCTGTACTTGACTTTTTGAAGTTACCTTTTTAAGAGCTTCCTTTAAACTTCCTTTTCCTCCTGTTTTTCTTCTCTCTCAGTTCTCTAAGTTGACTAATTCCATATCTCCTCAAATCCCCAATTTTTATTTTACTGCTTTTCATTTATTCTCTTGCTAGATATCAGGAGTACCTTTCTTTATGATCCCTGTTACAGGGCTTGCCTTCTCCCTTCACCCTCTGGCCCAATCCCTCTTCTCTCAGCAGAGACAAGATCCAAAGGAGCATTTCCTTTTCTGAGAAACAGATAATAATCTCCATTGAAGCATGGCTGCTTCCCCTCTTTTTTATGCTCAAAGATTACAGGTGCTCCTAGCAGACACAACCACATGCACGCCTCAGAAACGTGACCCTCTCTCCATTTACCAAAAATAAAACATAAATGTACTTGTTCCTTCACTTATCAAATCAGTTAAGAAACAATCCTGATTGTGGATGAATTTTTTCATCAAGTAGTTTTTCATGTTTCCTATATTAGCATACAGACCTCCAAGGTAGTCATCCCACTCTTTTCTTTCTTGTCCCTGTTCATTCCTGGGGGACTTAAGTGCTCTGTTTTCAGAACATGTAGTATCTGCCTTTTTACTAGTTGGCTCAGGCTGTGCCTGAAAACATTCTCACTTCTCTGTGTGAGATGTACTCTCTTTCCTCAAGTATTACTGCTTCCTCAGTGGGAAGCTGCAGTCTTTGCCAAGTCCTGTCTCCTGGCCACCCCATCCTGTCCAGATGCTGATTTCTGCCTCAGCATTTGTCCTCAGCTGGAGGTGCTGGGGAGAGCAATCCTTACTCCTCCTTCCCATGACCCAAGCAAAGGGCTCACTCTCAGCTTTCCAGGGGCTTGTTTAATGGAAGAGGTTGTCTACCAGGTCTGATCCAGGCTCTCAACACACACTGTCCCTTCTGGGATGTCAGGTTAGATCTGCAAGCAGATGTCTCTGTCACCTTCATCCTCCTTCCTTGGCAGGCTCCCAATTTTGCACATCTTAGACTAACAAAGGAGACTCTCCTTATATCTTACTAGCGGTGATTAATCACTAGGTAGCAAGGCTGAGCCTGGATAACTACCTACATAGTGCAGAAGAATCTTATTAAAATACAACAAAATAACACAATAACTGCACTGTACCCTCCCTTTCATCAACACAAAAGTGATTTCTTGCCAATGGTCAAGTCACTTCACTGATTTTGTAACAGGGGACATTTGTATGTCCCTGATTCAGCAAAATGTCTAAACAAAAATTATCCAAAGCCAAAACTTTATGTTGAAATTATGAACTTATGCCTACTTCTTTCCTGAATCTAGACAAATGGCAATGTGTAGAATTGTTTTTACTAAAAATAAACTGTGCTAGTAAATGCCCTGAAAGTCATAGGTGAGAACAAAAATGTTCTCATTATCAATCTGAATTTCTTTCCAACTTGCAAAGTATTGAACAGTTTTTCTCTTTGACCCTGTTTCTGAAAATCTCAAATTATATGAGATTACAAAATTTTATTAAAACATAAGCAATTATTTCAGCAACAAAACAGCAAACTGAAAGATCTTTGATTTGTCTTTTTTTTGGTCTTTTTTTTATTTTAAAGTGAATTTTGTGACTAATGATTTTGAACTGTTTGGACTTGCCATAGTGCCAAGTGTGGCAAATGCTTGCAGGATTGAGGCCACTAGCTCAAGGCTCTGAATAGCACTAGGAAATAGATAAATTCAACTCAGATTTGGAATTTTGTTTCTAAAGATTGTTAAAGTACAGCATTTAGAAACAAGAAATCATTTAATAGAGTGACTAGCAATTTCCTACTGGGTTAGAATTTCATATTTAATCTTCTAAATAGTTCCACTTAGTACAGAAAAGCAGCTAGAGATATTTTTTTTATACAAGGGAAGATGTTTTTTCCATATTTTAATGGGAAAATAGGAGTCTCACCATGATATTGCTATTGCCTCAACATGCCATAACTCTCCTGCTCAAGGCTACAAGAATTAGGTAATTTCTTTGGTCCACTGAAGTTAAAGCCAAAACAGGAACACCTTTCTCCATTCTCATTTACAGCAACAGCAGGGATATCAGAGTGACCATAGCAGGGAGCAGATGGCAGAACACCACTTGCTGCAGGCACAGCTGATGCAGGTGAGCACCACCTGTAATTCAGCACCACTGCCATCCTCGTTTTACCTCCCAACAGCACCTGTGGAAGCAGGGAGGTAAAGCTGCTGCATCTAGACACAAACAAGCACAAAAGTCTGTAGGGAAAAATACAGATCCCTTCTGGATCCCAAATTCAGTACTTCTAGATGGAAAGGATTTATGCCACAGTGTTTTTTCTTCTCTAAGATATAGCTCTTAACAGATGGGAATGAACAGTTTGAAATTAAGCTGTACCCTGCTGAGTTTCTATATGCCTTTTTACAGCACTGTGCTCTGGGCCACATTGTCACCATTCACACTTTTTGGGAAGTGGTTCTTAGCTGCTCAAATAAATTTTGCTAAAATGTGATTTCTGCTGTTGATGCTGTTTTTCCAAGCCATCAGATGTCAGCATTTCCACAAACTGCCCACTGGCGAGAAGTGAGTGACTAGAGCTCAGAGGTCTTGTGCCAAGCTTGAGTTTGTGATTAGCCTATGGAGAAAGAAAATGTGTTTCAAGAGTGGCAAGACTGTCAAACATTTCATTGTCAGAATGGATAAAACACTTGAGAAGTAATTGCAGTGAGTAAAATGCCTACAATAGGAACAACTGTTCCTCAGGCCCATTGCAAGCTTATGTCATGAGATAGGAGGCCATTTCCATGAGTGGTTGTTGTCATCAGAAGAACACAGATGTCACTCAAAAAGGAATCATTTAGGGCTATATTCCATTTGCTCCTTGTGCCATTTTATTAGTTTAAGTAAGCAGGCTAACAAGATCCTTCCTTCCAATTGCAAACATGAGAAATAGTCCGTGCTTCATTGCTCCTCAAATGGCACCTGTCATTCTGATGGCACGTTAACTCAGAGGTCATGCTCAAGTGTAAGGGTGCTTTTGCTACACATTTAAGATGATATGACTTTTCTACCCACTCAGTGGTCCCTGATAATTTTCTATAGTATTTTAGGAAGCCATATTGTCATGGTAATTTTCTGATGGGTGTCAGAGGTGAGTGGTACCATGCAGAGAGAAAGCATTCCCTTCATTAGGCTGCAGAGACAAGTGTCTTTGGGGTTGGAGTGTGCACACTCCTGCTTGCACTCCTTGCTGTGAGCCATGTGACAACCAGTTTGCACCCTGGGACCAAAGATTTGTTCATTAGACAGATTTCAAAGAGCTCTCATTGGCCATAATGCCCTAAGTAGCTCAAGATCTAACAGGGCTCCAGCTATGCTCTGGCTATGAGGCACAGCCATGTCCACCTAAGCTGCAGCTCCCCTGAGGCCGAGGCTGACCCGCTCCTCACTCACATCCTTTGTGTGCATCCATGTGCTCAACAGAGTGCTGCAGCTGGCCTGGGGGCCTTCTTCATGGGGAGAGCAGATGAGAGTTTGGTACTGCTGAACAGAGCCAGGTGTGTCTGGTGCTCTCTGTTCCCCCTGGAGCTGGGAGCAGACATTTGTACGTCTGGCAGACAGTGCCAATTCGGGTCTGCTGGAGCATGGTCATGAGGTTTTGGTCCCAGCCTTCAGCTGTAGCATTGGATGCTGCAGCAGTCACATAAGAGATTGTAATGCATATGGCCTTGCTTTCACACATGCCCTGATTCTACAGATAAGTTTTGTTCCCTGACCTGGCCTGTACCTGAACAGTGCAACTAGGCCCTCACTGTGCCTTGAGTGAGCTGGAAAGCTCAAAATTCATTTTTACTTTACTTAATGTTTTACACTGAAGTGAGATGTGTTTTATGTGATAGTCCTCAAAAAACTGAGGAGAAAGGACTCGGTGTCTCTTCTAGCAAAAACTGCTTGTGGTAAATGATAGACTTTGCTTAACAGCCAAAGGAGAACAGATAATGATTCTGTATGTCAATTGAAGTGGAAAAAATCAGGGAGGTTTGAGTGAGATTGCAATTTTTCTACGGAAGGAAAGGCAACTAAAAGTACCCAGTTTAGGGGAGAAAAGAGATAGAATACAGAAAAGCAAATTTAATCTTTCTCCTTCAGAAGAAAGCCCTGGAGTTAGAGAAGAAATTTCTGCCTGATATATATAACAGGATGTGTGCAGCACTGTAATTTTCAGGTTCTTTACATAAAATATTTCCCTTTTGTGTCTTTCTAACTAGACTTGGACACATCAAATAACACTGAAGATATATTCCCTTTGTTTTTTTTTCTTTTCCAAACTGCTTGATGATAGTGATGGATGAATAATAAGGAAGCTTATTGTGGGCCAGCAATGAAACAAATACACATTCAATTTTCAAGAGAAAAGAAGATGGAGGATACGAGGTGAATCAGATGGAGCACTCTAGAAAAAAATTACAAACCAAGAGCCAGAGCAAATGAGTGATAGCCCCTGTTAACTGCAGAGAGAGATACATCAAGCAAAAACTAAAGATCAAAAGAAATACCATTCATAAGGAAAATATGTATCTTATCAGGATGGATCAGCAGCTTTTAAATTATTAAATTTCAGATTATAAAATGCTGACAATTAAAACTATGTTTTGCCTGCCAGGATGTCAAATGCTGCTCCTCAGAGGCCTGACTCATTAGGCAATTATTTGAACTACTCCATTTCAGAGAAATTGCAAGCACAAAATAGGCTTGGAGCTCAGCAGAGACATTAGCTATTATTGGAGTATGTCTTTCAGTGTAATTCCTCTGTAACTGACTGAATGCAATAAGAAACCAGTGGCCTCCTTCTTTGCATCTTTTATTACACTCCCAGTCTGCACCAAGAAAAAAGTGATTAGGAATATGCCTTCTGATATCTTACAACTCCCTTTATTGGTTATAAATATCCTGGGAGCCTGTCTGCGGGCAACCCAAAATGAGAGCAAGAGATCAAGTGGTGTCAGGCTACCAGCTCTAATATGCTGTCATTACTAATAGTATTTTCAGGTTATTATCCTTTGGGTGCATGAAATAAAAGATAATCATAGAACCACAGACTCATTTAGGTTGGAAAAGAGCTTTAACCCAGCACTGCCAAGTCCACCACTAAACCATGTCCCCAAGTGTCATATCTACACAGCTTTCAAATACCTGCAGGGATAGTGACTCAACCACTGCCCTGGACAGCCTGTTCCAATGGTTTGTAATCCTTTCAGTGAAGAAATATTTCCAGATACCCAAACAGAACATCCTCTGGTGCAACTTGAGGCCATTTCCTCTCATCTGATCTCTTGTTACCTGGGAACAGAGAATAACATGCACTTTGCTAATGGAATTTACATATTAAGGGGCTACAAAAGAGCAAATTTCTTCTATGACAAAAGGAAGAAGAGCTGACTGTCTCAGCTGTCTTGCCAACTCTTATTTTGTTGATGCTGATTTATTAGTTACCTTCTACACCAGACCCTGGTATAGCATTTGTGATGCTGCACATACACATTGCAACATCACAGAGGACCTACACTTTCACAAACATGTAGTGACACTCTAAAAAAATCTCCAACAAATACATCAAATCCACCAATTCAAAAGATATAGACTTCAACACTGGACATTTCTACAAAACCAGATTCCTTAGTTTCTGAATGTTTGTATTTTCTCTCTGTGTGTTTAGGGATGGGTGCTGAAGGCTAATCAGGATAAGGATTTAGCTCAGATATCACCTGACCTTTGAAGGACTGCACCTGCACATGCCTAATAGCACACATAACTTCTATTTGAGCAGTTCAGGTACCTACAAACACAATCATTGTAGACACCCAAGCTAAAAACTGGTTAGAAGTTTCAGGCTATTTATATAAATAACTTGCAAAGGTCTCTCTGTCTCAGTCTTTGAGCACATGATACTCTCGTAAAACTGCTGGCAAACTCTGCTGTCTAATGGCTCAGTTCACCTCATCCCACCTGGAAGGAATGCTGGCTGCATCAGTCAGTGCTCTCATTTTCTTCTGGATCCACTCAGCATACATAGATGGGCTGAATGTGCCACTCTCCCACAAGTGAATGACCTCTAAATTGTCTGGACAGCCTATAAGGTTGACAAAACATAGCAGTCACCCTTCCTCTTCTACACAGCCTACAGGAATGTACTGAACTGCTCTGAAAACAAGACCCAGCTATGGATGTTTATTCAGCTCCCTCTTCCCTTCCTTCCTGGAAAGCACACTGAAAGAGGGACATTCAAAAACAAGAGTCAAAGGAAATTTTAAAAAGTTAAACTGAATTAAACAGATCCATGTAATATTTAAGAAACTGGAAATAGCAAAAAGATAATGTCTAACCACACAGAGACACAGGCACACACAGACAGACAGATACACATATATATGTAAATTATTTTAAAATTCCATAAAGCCCTTTCCCAGTGTTATCCTAGAGAGTGTTGAAAACATTGCAATGTTATTGATGCTTAGAAGCTGAAGAGCAGGCAGATTGTCTTCCTCTCAGTGCCAGTTGCACCAGCTGTGCGAGTGGACTTTCTGTAATCCTGCATCAAGATAATGCACTTCTAATCTTATCCTTTAAATGTGGCTCCTGAAAAAGGACACTGCATTCCCTCCCTGTCATTGTGTTTTCACAAAGAACATATCCTTCATTTCATGCTTCAAAATTACTGTGCTGTCCTGAAAGAGCTTTTCATTCAGATGATCTTAATTTTCTAATAAAAACTATCATTACAACAGGAGAC
Source organism: Anthoscopus minutus (assembly GCA_013399455.1). Taxonomy (NCBI): domain Eukaryota; kingdom Metazoa; phylum Chordata; class Aves; order Passeriformes; family Paridae; genus Anthoscopus; species Anthoscopus minutus. Next base: position 62,692 of record VWYI01014812.1, on the reverse strand, counting down.
CCAAAGATGAAACTTCTCCTCATGTGTAATAGAATTACCTAAAAATGAAAATATTCCTCAAAACTAATTAATTATTATTTCTTCTCCCATATGCTTTAAATTTCAGCTCTCATAGACTGGTCCTAGGACCATTTTACTCCTCTTAAATTTGGGTTTTCTCAGAAGAGATTAAGCCCCAAACCTGATGTGCCGGCCTTAACCACAGGATTAGTTGTACTGATTTAATGAAATTTTTACCTATGTAATGACAGCAAGATCGAGTTACTGACTTGTTTTTTTGTTCTGGATGGATAGCATCAACATCTTGGATATTCCAAAACCCTGTCTAGCCTCCTATCTATGCAGCTACCCATAGATGTATGTGTATGTTCGAAGTACTCACGCCCTTCCTGAACTGTGCAAACAGGGAACACTTACAGGCAAGATCGAGTTACTGTCATGAGCCTCGGGAGCATTGGGAACCTAGCCCCCACCCCTGGATGCCCTGGGTCGTGCCTATCCGGCCTGATCCCTGTTAAAAAACTCAGCATCTCTGATAATCTAAGCCTCTGAGCAATATGTATGAAGGAAAGGGGACTGAAGAGTGGGAAATTATTTTTAGCCTCAAAAGCCCTTTGAGACTTGTGAGGTGAGCATCCAAACAACCTTGTTTCATTTTTAGAAATGGAAGCGTGAAAAGAGATTTTTACTAAAATTTGCAGAAGTCCAGTCAGGCTTGGAAAGGAAAGCTCTTCATCCCACTCTTATGACAGATTGTAACATAACATCTAAAATGTTATTTTCCTTTGCCAAGATTTGAAGTTCAGTTAAATTAAGAAAAAGTGTGTGATATGAAAACATGGTGCATAGAACTCCAGAGGTAAACACCAGTCCAACCAAACAGGCTCAGGGTTATGTTTCCTCAACACTTTTTTACTGTCAAAATAGGCAAACAAGGCAGCTGTTTGAACAGCCTGGGATACTGGGCCAAATATAAGGGCACCATTGCTATGTTCAGCTGTTTTCCCAGGCTGGGGACTTCCCAAAGCACCTTTTAAAATGTAAGGTTCTATCCACAGTAGGAAGCCAGGTACCAGGGCCATCACCAGCAGCACCAGCAGAAAATTATCTTAAAGCATATAAACTTTTCACCTAGAGAAACTTAAAATTAGTCCCGGCCTTTTTAAGAGCTGCAAATTCTTTACATACAACTAAGCATAAAAAGATCCTGTATGCAGAAGGTAGAGATGTCCCCCAGTTAATATGTATGAATGATTGAAACCCTTGGCCCTACCGGCACCTTTTCCTGGGCAGCAGAGACTTGCCCAGACCAGGGGCAGCACGGGGAGCACAGCAGTCTGATGCAGCCAGCTGCTGCCCTGCCGAGGGTCCAGAGAGAAAAAGCTGCGGCTTCTACACTCAGAAAACCCAGTTAATTTCCTTGAACCGATATATTTACACAACCTCCAGATGAGTACACAAAACATTGCCTTTGGAAATGATCCAGCTCCTTGCTTGGAGCTGAAGGAGCAGCACAAGTCTCCTTTTAGAGGCCATTTCTGCCTGTGAATTTGCTGCCCGGTCTGCAGGGAGCGGTGGGGACCCTGAACACCATTCAGTGCCTCTGACCCCACCAGGGGACGATGGCCTGGTCGCAGCAGGGGCTGCCCCGGCAGAGCCGGCCGTGCCAGCCCTGCTCAGCGCTGCCCGCTCGGTCCCGGGCGGGAGCAGCCGCGCCGCGAGTCTCCGGCCGGCTCGGGTGCTCCTGCCCGAGTCCGCTCTGCAGAGGAGACCTCGCTGTGTTCTGGGTGGTTTGTGAGTCTAGCGGGGCGTGAATGGGCCATTCACTATGTGCTATTCTTCCCCCCGAACTGGTGAGGAAACGTGGAAGCATGCCGGCGGAGACTTAAGCGAGTTCCAGGCGGATGTGCAGGAGCCAGAGGCCCCTTCAGGGCAGCAGGAAAGTGGCAATTTAACAGTGAAAAGGATGCGGGAGCCTGCACAAGGAGCTGGGGCTGCCGCCGGGTAGTGATGGACGCGTGCTCACAGACACGCCGGCACACTGCTCCTCCAGTCCCCAGGCTTTCCTCAGGAGGATGCTGAAATCCAGCCGGAGCGACCAGAACAAGCATCGCCAGTGAGCCCCCGGGCTGGGCTGGGCTGGCCAGAGGCCAACAGCAATAAACAGAAGCCAGCGGGGTTCCCACTGAGCAGACGGGACACTGAGGCTTTTTGCCGGCCCTTCACTGGGGACATAACAATAGCCGCTGTCTTCCCAGGTCTTGAATACTCAGAATAACTGGAGAAGGCAAAGGGATTAAAAGTGCCAGAGGGATTAAAAGAGATCTTTGCATGCTTGTGGGAGAAAGAAAGTGCTGAGAGAGCAGGAGAGAAGAGGTATATGGGGACTGAAACAGATCAAAGCAGAGACATACCAACTGAGCAGATGTCAAACATCATAAAGAAGACAGAAAAGACTATAAAGGCACCAGAGAAAGGAGATAATGAGAAGTGAGAGGTAAGGGAACTCTAATCAAAGCAAAAGCAATCTCTATCTGCTTCCCTGTGTTTTACAGTGCAGTGTGTCCAGGGCCATCTGTGGAGTTTTAGAAGAGGGGCAGCAGAGGAAAATGCATTCCTCCTTCTTCGCACAGAAATGTTCTAGAGAAGGAGGACCACATAAATTACAGGCTTGTCAGCCTCACTTCAGTGCCCAGTAAAACCATAGAAAACACTACTCTGGTAAGTAGTGAAAAACACCTGGAGGACAACACAGTCATTAGTCACAGCCAGCATGGCTTCATGAACCTGCTTGTTGAACCTGATTTCCTAGTTCATCTAGGAAAGCCGGTAGGTGTAATCTTTTTGGATTCCAGCAAAGCTTTTGCTGCTATCTTTCACAGTATCCTTCTGGAAACATGTCCAGCATTCAGTATGCTATGTGTTGAGCAACTGTCTCCCATGTTAGGCAGAGAGATATAATGAATGGGGTGACATCAGGCTGCCAGCCCCTCACTAGTGGGGCTCTGCAGGGCTCCATCCTCAGCCTGGTGCTCTTCTACATCTTCATTAATGGCTTGGATGCAGGACTGGAAGGAATATTAAGTAACTCTGCCGATGACATGAAATTGGGAGGAGCTGTTGACTCCCTCAGGGTCAGAGAGGCCCTGCAGGGAGTCCTCAACAAATTAAAGGGCTAGGCAATCACCAACCATACAAAGCTTAATAATGGCAAGAGATGGATTCTGTACTTAGGACAGGGCAATCATGGTTGTATGGAGAGACTGGGAAGTGACAACCTGGAGAGCAGCACTGCAGAAAGGAACCTGGAAGTCCTCATCAATGGCAGGTTGAACATGAGTCAGCAGTGCCCTGGCAGCCAGGAGGGCCACCCGTGTCCTGGGGGGCATCAGGCACAGCATCACCAGCTGGGCAAGGCAGGGGATTGTCCCGCTCTGCTGAACACCATTGTGGCCTCACCTTGAGTGCTATGTGCAGTTTTGGGAGCCACAATGTAAAAGACATTAAGATACTGGAGAGTGTCCAAAAGAGGGCCACAAGGATGATGAAGGGTTTGGAGGAGAAGCTGTATGAGAAAAAACTGAGGTTACTTGGTTTGTTCATCCTGGAGGAGAGGAGACTGAGGGGAGACCTCATAGTTGTCTTCCAAATCCTCACAAGGGAAAGCAGAGGATCAGGTACCGACCTCTTCACTCTTGTAACCAGTGATAGGACTTGAGGAAACAGCATGAATCTGAGTCAGGGGAGGTTTAGGTTGGATATCAGGAAAAAGTTTTTACACAGACAGTGGCTGAGTACTGGAACAGGTTCCTCTGAAAAGTAGTCACAGCACCAAGCCTGACAGAATTCAAGTAGTGTTTGGACAATGCTCTGAGGCACAAGTGTGATTCTTGGGATGTTCTGCACAGGGCCAGGAGTTGGCCTTGATGATCCTGATGGGTCCCTTCCAAATTTGCATAGTCTATGATTCTAGTCTATGATTCTATGAGGTCAAAAAGGAAAAACAAAATGAGAGAAAACCTGTATCAACAAAATAAACAGATGTGATAAAGGCTGGTATTTTGAATGTTGCTTGAAATGATTTGCAAGTCTTTCACAACAGAAAAATTGTGAGAGTGAAAAAAGGAAGGATCTAAATAAATGTGGAGGGAGCATGACACAAAGGCAAATATTTTAAATTTAAGACATTATATTACTTATATATATAAGCAAGGATCATTCCCAAATCTCGTGTTATTTTCAAGTCAGAATGGGACAGAGCCGCAGTAGACCTGAAGGAGCAGGAACACCCGTGAGTCAGCTGTAACACTTACATGTCAGGAGAAAATGCATAATTTTTTCCATCCCAATATGAATCTCAGTGGAAGAATAAGAGAAAAGTAAATGTTTTACACCTTAATGTCTATTAAAAAAAAGATAAACCAAGGGATTCAACAGATGATGGGGATTTGGAATATGTGGGCCAGATTCTAGGTATGAGTGCCTCATAAATACAATGGGCATCAGGGCTCAGAAACTTTGACTTTCTCACTCATCCATACCAGTGAACTTCTTCATCCTGAATGGGATTTTCAACATCCTAAATGCAAAAAAACCATAAGGAAATGGCTATTGACAGCTCTTCCTTCAGAAAGAAAAAGCATGATCCATGAGTGAGCCTTTCTGCTGTTCTGCATATGTGAGCTTCCCTCTACCAGTAAGGGTCAGGTCCATTGCAGCAGCTTCCCCTCAGCCACACAGGCTGGGCACAGACTGCTACTTCCATGAAATAATAGTGAGTCTGGTCTATCAAGTGCCTCTCAGGGGACCCGGGGAGCCAGTGGCATATGATAGTGGCTGCAAAATCTCTGTCACAGCAAAATGAATTGCATTGCATTGATAGAATTTATAAAATGACCAGGCAGTACACTGTGGCTCCTTTGGTCAAGTCTTTCCAGAGCTAGGAGGGACATCATTTGGGTTTGTGAGGTTGGACAGCCTCTTGGCTGCAGGCAATATCTTCCAGACAGTGCAGTGAGAGAGTACATATCACCCCCTTGGAACTTCTCATAAAAGAATATTGTTCCAGTGAAATCAGTTCAGACTTCTAAATTTCTTTCTTGGGAAGACATATCTAAACTTACAATGAAAGGATAGAGAATTTTCATGGAGATGATGAGACTTATGTCAGCAGCTACCTAAGAGACCTGATTTTGCTTTGGATTAGTCTCACTAGAAGACCAAGGTCTCTTCCTAGACTGAAAGATCATATTGCATACTTAATTTTCAACTAATACTTGGAATTGCATTTCTTTTCCCCCCAACATTTCAAATAGAGTACAAGAACTTTATGATTACAGATTGCTTTTTAATGATCTACAGTGGTAGGACTGCAATTATCTCGGAGAATAGCTAGTGCTGTCCTTGCATCACCCACAAACACCTCATCTCCACTCAATTCATGCTTGGCAAAACTCCATGCATTTTAATGAAATAAATGTACTATGGGCATCTCAAATGCATCTAAGAGTACAAATAACTCCTAAGAAATTTTGTCACTATTTCTTCTGCTATTCTGCTACATTCAAGGCAATTTTCTCTGTCCTCTTTCAATAAAAATCAGCATCTTCATTTCAGCATCTGGAAAACAAGATACCAGAGTGCTACATGTGTCGTTAGTGGACATGAAATAGAAGCGTGGACTCAAATGACAAGAGTGAGGTTTGTTTCCAATGAGGCAGGGGTTTTGGGATTTGCAACCCTTTTTATAAGGTGTTCTGATAGAGGTTAACATGATTGGCCAAAGGAGCCACCTCTCTGGTACCATTGGTGGAACAAGAGAAAAACACATTCAGAACAACCGTGTGACATTGTTTTGAGAAACAAAACCTATTTACAAAAAACAGTCCTTGAAAGAGAAAGTTTCCCAAAAGACTTTCCCTTGGGAACAGATCAGCCACTGTCAGGCTGAAAACTCTCAGGCTCAGAAAATCATGTCCACATACATGACCCTTATCTTTCTGGGTATCACCTAAGATGCTGATCCTACAAAATTTTTGAAAACAGATGGCAAAGCTCAAGCATATACATTCCTCATATTTCAGTACTAGCTAGGTGATGAACAGTAGCTGGGAAAACTCTGAGCACTTTCATTACTAATTGAACATACTCATGGTAATTTAAATGTTATTGGCACTCAATACACAAAGTATATGAATGACATGAAAAACATGGCAACATGAGAATGAGTCTTCATGATTTCAGCACATGGACCTGTGCTCCTGAAAAGAGAGAGGAAAAAAGCAAATCAGGTCATGCTTAACTCTGCAAGTTCTTGCAGTGTTTGTGCTACAGATAGCCACAAATTCTTAAGATTCAGGATAGGTTATTTAATGTGTGTGAAGCAAAAGGCTGATTTTGATGATCCACTTGAAGACAAAATACACACAAAGGTAAGATTTATCTGTATTTGTAGATTTGTACATTTGTAGATGTAGACTTGTAGATGTAGATTTGTAGATGTTATATCTGTAACACCCCTGTTGCTAAGGGTTTGTCATCACCATTCAAGTCTCTAAGCCAATATAACTGACATAACACAAGTGATGCTCAGCAGTTATATGACTACTTTTGAAATTACTTTGTAGTTTCAAATATTAGAGCATGCACTGACTTGGGTCCTATGTAATGTATCATTACACATAAAGAAGAGTGCAAGAGTGAATCACTAACCAGAAGTTATGTACTAAACCAGAAGCTGAAAGAATTAAATTTTGCCTTCATAATCTTAGCCTGCTGAGTTGCTCAACCTGTCTACAGCTGTAAATGTTTAGGAATCATATGCTAGAAATTGCTTCTCAAGACTTTACCTTCTAGATTAAAGATTCATTTTTGCTTGTAACAAAATATTTACTGTTGCTGTTTCCACTCTGTAGGCTATAAGGGATGAACAAACTGATGGCCAGTTACAGTCCAGATATAACACAGTCAGGTTAAACGGTGCCCAGCACTGAACAGGATGCAATTTGGATGTCTGTTTCATAAGGATGCTGTGGTTACAGCCAGTTCTTGGGCTGCCTTTTTAGCCACTTCTCTCTCAGTTTATTGAGGCTGATGGCGCCTCCTCCACCTCTGCCTTCAGGCAGTCCTAGTACATGGTGCAGACCATACAGCCCAGAAATGAGGAGTCTTCTCAGCTCATTATGCTCTTCTAGGACTCTGGAAAAGGGCTGGTTTTTCTACAGGGAACAGCAGCCAAGCTGGATGCAAACCTCTCCTCTCATCAGCCCCTCACAAGCCCAAGCTAGATTTATGAAACCATGTCAAGGGCTTGCTAGTAGAAGAGAACCTTGGAAGGACTATTTATTTAAGGACCTTCTAGAAAGCTTGCCAAACTCAGTCACACCCCAAATCTTTCTAAAAGACACAAGGAATCGATTCCACAGCTACATACACTAACTCTAAAACAGGAGGGCAGAGAAGACTTGGTTAAATTCTCAGGACTGTAAGAAATTTGTGAAAATAGAGCACAGGACTCACAACACATATATCTGGGTCTGATAGGAAGTCTCTGGTCATGACTTTGTAAACCCTTTCTCAGCTGAGCAGGGCTTACTCAGGTAGATAATTGCTTTCAAATCAATAGGAATGCTGGTATGAATAGTAGCTTTCAGCTCTTGCTGCTATGACTGCTCACATAACTTTACACTATACTGTGGGACTTCTTATGCCCCAGCACAGTGAGACATAAGCAGTGCCCAGGGAATCACATTTGCTGCAGACCCCCTGAAGAAAGTTTCTTCCTGCAGGACCCCCAGCTTACCTCACACCCCAGCACTGGGAGGAGGGTTGGGCAGTTTGCAGAGGGATGTCAGGAGTGGTTTGCACTGGGCTCAGCCACGCACAGCCTCAGCACATGGTGCAGGACCAAATCGTTATTCTGCATCTACAATGTTTCTCTTACATAGGCTCAGATCAATATGCATTGTTTCCAATATGACCTTCATGGGGAATACTGCAGCATGGAGAACACATGATAGCTCTTGCATCAATAAAAATATTTAAATAGCAGCTTTTAGTTGTAGTCATCAGTTTATATCACGGGGTTTTCCCTGAGGCTATTTGTGATGTTATTTCATCCAATCTTCCTTACTAGCCACACAGCAACTTCCTACTTAGTTGATGAAGTTTCTTAAAATATCTCCTCTAAGTGATGAAAACAGCACTGACGATGTGTTTATCTTCTAGCCTTTTAATACGATGTGCTGTCTTTTAAACTGAAACAGATTAAATTTTTGCTTCTGTCTCTGGTTATTTTTTGTCTTTTTCACCCTAGTCTCCACTCCTTTTTTATTCACAGTTTGGACCCATATAGCATATTGTTTAAAACTGACATCTGACTTGAGTTCTGAAACTGTATTATTCAAGTAACTTTTCTGCTCCCATTGAGTAAAATTATTTCGTTCCAGAGCTCTTAATTAAACAAAATAAAAGACGAAATAATTTATCAATGAGTTAGGATGATGATAAGGGCCATGATACTTAAGAAGGAGAATTATTAAAATGTCACACACACCCAGCTGTTTATTATATTGACAGTCTTGCAGCACTCTTCTCTATTAACATTATTTACAAAAATACCTAAACCAGTGACATTAATGAGAGTTATTGAACACACAAGATGTGCACAAATCAGATTATTCCTGAACCTGGACAGAAGAACGTGAAGTTCATCTTCTACCTTTACATAACAAAATTACCTAGCGTGTTGTCTTTGACAGACAGAAGCTTTGCAGCAACCCTGTGACATCAACAACTCCATCCTCTAATCATTGCAATACCTGCTGTTGCAGTGCTCTAGAAGGCCCTACCTGCCTTTGGCTTCCCTGGAGTGATAGCAAAGTCTTTCCTTGTCCCACCACTGCCACAGTCACCAATGCAGTATGGTGGCCTTGCCTGTTCTCAGAAGGAAGAACCTGTTGCTGACACACATTTTATTTTGAAGCAGAAAACTATTTCTGGATGCCACAGGGCTGAGTCACCAGCCTGAGTTCAAATCCCCAACCACAGGATTTAGTTCCTTTTGTTTTATTGCTTCAGTTTTATTTCTTCAGAATAAAAGAAGAAGTTTCTGAGCACATGCTGAAATATATTCTCAATGTCTTTCCCTTCTGAGCTGAGCACAGGCTCAGCAGAAACCTTGTTCTGTGCTTATCTACTTTTGGAGTTTAGAGAAGACGTCATATTTTTTTTGTTCCTTCATCCCAGGACCTCATTTCAACACAAATATCCAACAGTCATAATTAAGGGGGGTCCTTTACCCATCCAAGCTTGGTGTTCCTTGCTGACATAAAGCTCACATGACCTACAGGCTGTCACCTCATGTTGTCTTGCATGCAGGCCTTGGCAATCACTTGTCAATCAGCAGCTGGAAGCTTTAATTTCATCACTGCGAGGGATTCTCTTAGAAGAATGGGGCCCTATGGAGCCATTATTTGAGACCTGTTTGTAAAGGACTTTTAAAGAGGTCTGGCTAGCAAACCTATAGGCCTGCTGGATCACCAATTCCTGTCCCCTACTGTCATGCGCAGTCATGTCTCATAATTTTTTAAAGATCCAAGATCAAAATTTAAATTAATCTTCTGTTGCCCAACAGAAATAGAAGCATTTGAGAGATCTGGAAATCTTTTCCTGAGTTCCAGTTGAAATTTTATTTGCAGACAATTTATACCCATCTGTTTCTCAGCCAAGAATGTTCTTCATCATGAATAGCTTCTCCCTTCTCAGCACTCACCTCTCAGTGTATTTATAGTCAACTGTTGCAACTATCCCCAGCCTTATTTTGCTGGGCTAGACAAGTGTGCCGTTTTAGATTCTTTGTTTTTCCTTTGATCATCACTGTTGCTTTATGCCTGTTCATCATTTCAGTGTCCTACCTCTCCTGGACATCAGATTGTCTGACACAGGACTGCAGGCAACTTTAGAGAAGTTTCACCTTGGCCTTAATACCATGTTAAAAACACTTTTTCACCAAGAATATTCTATTTGGGTTGGCTTTTGTCTTTTTGACAGGTGACAGGTGACATATAATTTGCCAATCTCATTGGCAGCCTAATAGTCTTCCTGTCAGTGATTAAAAGACCCGTGTCTGCCTCCTTTCCTGGCATGTGCCCACAATGAGAGTGGATGCACATCAGAGGACATGCTTCATCAGACTGGTGCTTGCACTCCCTCTCCTTAAAATACTTGGGGAATTAGGCATCAAGGTTCATATCAGGTAACATGGTAATCTGCCATGGCAAGATATATGGTCCAGAGGGAGGTGCTTGCGTGGAGCAGGGAGATGCCTCCAAACTGCAGGTTAGCACCTGGGCACCCAGGAACATTAACATGTGAAGAGTTATTTACCAAATCTGAGGAATCATCAGAGGTGGCATACATCAAGTTAGCTTCAGACAGGCTAACAGGAAATCAGATAGCAAAAGCCCTTTGGAGGGAGCAGGTTCAGGTTAGAAATGAACCCAAATTTTTCTCTAGTGGGGGATCAGAAAGCAAACTTAGTTTTAGATGGTCAATAGATACATTATTTAAGTTGCATCGATTAGGATAAGACATTATAAAATCATGTGCAGTTACTCTATTTAGATTAGTACAAGTTCCTGTTGGCAGTACTATTAGAAGAATAGTATAACTTTGCTATTGATCAGTTTGTGTGCAGAAGTCATTATTTTCTTGCGCCTTTCTCACTGCACCTGAGCTGCTGCATAGCAGGAAGGACAGTCCCCTGGGCTGAGAGGGCAGCAGCATATGAGAATGTAACTGTGCAGCACAGTGTAGTAGTTACATGTCCATATATGAGAAAAGTGTTCTCTAGTTCCAGCCCTCTGCTCCCTGGATTGATTCTGTGCCTTATATTGGACAGTCATTTGCTTTAGTTATTGTTTAAGTCATTGAAATAAGGCTAAGAAAGAGAACACCAACAAATTCTGAAGGATAGGGACCATTTTTCATCTGCGTTCATATTCAGCTGAAAACTACAATTTTATTCTTAACGTTTCTATTCTAAGACTATTTCAACCAGCATTTCACCCAGTTGTCCAGAGGTGCCATAATTATTCTTGTTTCTATTTTTTTTTAATTTAGTTCAACAAATTGATGAATAACTTGGGATTTACTGACCTCTAATGGTTAAATTAAGATCTTCCACCTTTGTTTAAATGCCACTGAAATGAGAAAGTATACTCAGGATGTCTCCTGCTTTTAATGGTAGAGAAGCACTTACTATTTTTACTGGGACAAGTAATATTTCTTAGCTTAAGTGTGTAAATTATCAGTCACTTTCCCATTTTATGTAATTAGAATGATGAGGGGAGCACAATAAGCTGGGGTGCCTGGTTAGTAGTTTTTAAACAGCTCTGTGTGCTCTGCTAATGCAAAGGAATCCATCCCCTCAGTCATTTTAAACTGTTTACCTGTGGACAAATTAGGTTTATTTATAAGCACATTACCTGGAACTTTTCACAAAAACATATGGAAAAAATTATGGAAAATCAGGATGGAAAGATGTGAGTGTTTCATCCACAGCAGGATTCATGAGGACTCTGGCCTATTCAAACCTCTGGTGATCAAAGATGTAAAACTAAACCCCAGGAGTTCAGTACTGTGCCTTGTCATATCCTGTGTCCTGCCCACCCCTGGCTGCAGGCAAAGGAGGAAGCTAGAGGAAGAATGGAGAGGCATTTTAACCTGTTTGGATTAAAAAAGATTTTTTTTAAATCTCAATAACATAATAGTGTCTAGCTAGATGTGAGTTTTTGAGGCAAGGGGCCTTTTCCCTATCAAGGACAAACAAAGGGCAGTTCTTCCCTTGTATACCACTTCCACCCTCTGCTAAAAAGCAGCCCAATGGGACCACCATTCATTTTTGTCTAATGCCCCTTAGCCCAAAGAATCAAAAGTTATAATTTCTGTTTATGGTCATGGCTCATAAGGTATTATCCTGTTGTCAAGAAAGCAGGCAGAGAAGATAAAAAATTAGATAGACTAATTATTGAAAGTGGCATAACAAACTATGCACCATAGCTGGATGCTGCCTGATGTGCACCATAATTTTTCAAGAAAAGTACGGTGTTTCCTCTTGAAAGGTTAGCTGCATAGTCAGAATGAGCCAATCAATCACAGATTTTCCTCAACTACCAAAATTCTTCTACTGCTTTTACAACAAAGTCCATTGAAGTATTAACAATGGTTTTTTTTCCTGTGTTTTCTATGTAATACACGGATGCATCCTTTCTATGTGATATACCGAGCAAGATGCCATATGGTATGGAGTATCCCTTTGATCAATGTCCACTACCAGCTCCTTGCACAACCCCAGACTCCTCTCTGGTTAGAGATAGAGTGACAAAAACTCTGACCAGATATATATTAAAATCCCTGCTTTTATCAACCTATCGTTTATCATACTTCCAAGTTATTTTATTTATGGCTGCTCTCTAGAACAAGCAATATGTTGTTAACCTTATAGTTGTGGAGATCTTGTGTAACCTTATGGAAAGGATGGGAGGAAACATCACAGGTTTTGAATTTTGCCAATGTCTGTGCTTTAGGGTTTCACAGAAGAGTGATTTCACAGAGCTCTGTTTATTCATGTCAGATCCCACACGTAAACTAATACTTGTTCATTAGCAAGGGCCCTCAAGGCTGTTCACTGAACTATACTTTCCTTGTGGACATATGGTGCTGCTCTCACAGAAGTTGTAGAAATATACAGCACAGGCTCCTGCAATTAAGTGTTTCCTTAGGATCTTTTTGTAGTCAACAAAAGTTATTTTTCGGATGTGGGATTCTTACTTTGAGATACCTGCTTTAGGATGCACGGTCTACATGAGTTCCTCCTCTGAGGAGGGCAGTTCTGCTCTGTAAATGTCTGCTTTTAGCCTCCAAAATTTGGAGGGTGTGGAGACCCACCATGCATGTTTTGAGCACTGACCTTTTGCTACATCCACAATGGTGTGTGATATTGGCAACAGTGAAATAGGTGTCTCCATGGCCATGTGCCATGTGGGAAAAAACTGTCATTTCGATGTTTGTGATGGCTGGGGTAGAGTTAACTTTATTTACAATAGCTAGTATAAGGCTGTGTTTTGGATTTGCGCTGAAAAGCAGGTTGATAATATGGAAGTGTTTTTGTTACTGCTGAGCAGTGCTTGCATAACATCAGGGCCTTTTATGCTTTTCATACCACCCCACCAATGAGGACACCTACCATGGGGAGTGGCATCAGCTCAGCCAACAGGTCAAGGTTTCTGAAGACCCAGAGGAGAGAGGTAGCCTTTTCTGGAAAGACAATGTAGCTGATTTTCTTGACTTTAATTACTTGTCATCAGCAGAGTGGAAGTTCATCTGTGATTTTTAAAAGCGCTCTTTGAAATGCTGAACAGAAAGAGCTTTTCCTGGGGTTGCCTGTTTCAGTGCTTCATCATTTTATTACCAAGAATTTTTTGTTTTGGTGTTGTATTGGTGTCATGGTATTGTCAATGGGATATGAACAGAATCACAGAAGTAAAGTTTATGGAGGCGTCAGCTGCCACCTATGCTTTGTTTTTCTCTTCTTTTAGCTATCATTCTGGGAATGCAGTCCTGGATGGAGCAAAATAATAAGCTGATCATAAAATGTGTAGCAGCATGAGTTTGCAAGAATAGCAAAACCCACTGCACTTCCTCATTCTGCTCTTTTCTTCTCAGTTTGGTCTCAGTCTTCTTCATGAGGAAAAGCAAAAGAAGATCAGCACCTGAAGAGCAGCACCAGTACCAAAGTACATTAACAATGTTTTTCTGTAGCTCTTTGTACAGTTTTAATACTTCTAAACAGTGTCCAACTCTGGTTACCTGTAATCATAGTATCTTCACTAAACCTCTTCATGTTGGACACTACCTATTCATGGTTACTGATTTAAAAGCAGATTCTGAAGAATTCATCTTGTGTTCCAGTGAGAATTCAGCTTGTGCTCCTTGCTTTCAAACAAACATGTACCTGAATTGACACTGGTTAAAATTGAAGAGTAGATTCATTATATCTGTCAAACAAACAAAAAGATTGGGCCAGGTGGTGATGTCCCCCATAGTTCAATCATTTGTTACTACCTATATCACCAAGAACAAAATGTTTGGGTTTTCTTGCTTATGATTTTCAGATTTTTGATGGATGGATTAATTTCTAAAAAGTGCCCTATTTTACTGCCTACAAAACCACACAGTGCTGAGCTAATTTCCCAAGAAAGAGCAGTAACCCTAAAAATAATTCCTTCAGGGTTTGTTGTATGTAGCAGGAATGCTTATTTATCATATTTCTGCTTTGCAGTGTGTTTTAGATGCATCTTCAGTCAAAATGCAACAGCTCCTCTATTACCAGATTTGTACCATTAGTTCTGCTGTTTTTTCATTGGTGTGCCATCAGATTACATACTGATTTCACAGTTTGCTTCATTCACATTTGAAGTCCTGAGCCACGACTGCAGAGCTGTCTCCACTAACCTGCTCTCTGGTATGTTCCTGAGGATGGTGCATTAAGGTCTGAAACAGCAGGGTGCTGTGTTTGCTTTGCCTCAGTTATTAACTCAGGTCAGTTGGAGACAGGGGCATGTGGCAACCCTGTGCTGTAAATTAAGCTACAAAATTCACTGCTCAGGATGTATCTTGGCACTTAAGAGAAAAGCAAATAAGTACTGATTCCCCGAAGAATAAGCACTGATAATTTCATTTTGGTAATTATTGGTTCAGCATTCTGAGACCAGATTGTGAAAGATACTACACAACATAAATAGCTGGAGTACCTTCCTTCAAGCATTGTCTGGTCTTATTTAAAATATTTTGAATTATAAAATTTGTACAGCTTCCTTTGGGAGGCTGCATCATATTCAAATATATCTCTGTGCCAGGAGTTTCTGAAGTAGTCAGGCACATTTTCTTATATGAACTTAGCTCTGTAGCTGCATGAGTCTGTCACTAACAAACTCATGAAGTTTATGACTGACAAATATACACTTCAGAGATGCAGCACAACAAGGGGGTGGGGGGGAAGTTGATGAAAAACCAATGGGAGGATCACATACAGCTTACAGCTGATCGCAAGAGAAGTGGCTTTCCCTGGGTGACTTTGGTGGTGATGGTGATGTAGAGCACTTCCACAGAGGATGAAATCATATCTATGAAGTGCAGTGCTTTAAAAATAGTTCTTTGTAAATTAATCCCTGCAGCCCCTTAATCCCTGTTGCTCTTTCCATTACTTTCAGGGTACTTATATCTTTCTTCTTCTTAAGTGGTTAGGACTGTAAGCAGCTTTTAAGGGCAATCTCAAGAGGGGAGAGCGGAAAGAGTCTATTCCCTGCTGACTGAAGTAATTATTCCAGATCACAACCTTAGATTCCATTTGCTCCTCTTTAAGCAGCAAAATATTTTTGGCTTGAGGATCATCTGTGTAAAAAATAAAGGAGAATTTACAAACAAAACCAAAATAATTTTATTCCAAATATTGCTAACTCAAGGTCACATAGTTATTAAGAAATGATGGGGAAAGTCTGTTTTTCCTTTTGTCATGTAGTATATGTGCCTTCCACTATTTAACCATGGGGCTCCTACTTTGTCTTGCCAAAACTGCAATGTAAGAGCAATAGTTACTGTTATTGACAATAACTGAAGTGACATGCTCTTAAAAAAACTCAGTGAAAACTAGTACATGAAAGCAGAAAAGAGCTGCTATTTCACCCAGTTTCTTTTTGGGACCACACTTAGATTTTGGTATAGCATATCTAAATCAGCTGTGAGCCTTATGTCAGTGTGTGTCATGGACAAATAAAGCAGTTTATAGATTAACAAAGAAATATCACTTTAAACATCATTCCTTTGCTTGTGCTTATATAATTATTTTACAAACAGACAGAAACAAAAGATTACTACTAATCCATATGAAAGAAATTATGTTTTTAATTGGAAAGAAGCATTTCAATAAGTAGTCTGGAGACAGGCAAACTATAACTCTTTAACTAAGTATCACAATTTCTTTCTATTCATCATAGTTTGCATATAATTCTTCTCTATAGCCCCCTCCAAAATGTCTTTAGGATTTTGCTTCAGTAATAATAATAATTTTGATGCTTTGGAAGTGGAACAAGAACATGAAGATGAATCAGTGCATTTTCCCTGTAATTCATCAGAAGACTCCTTTGGGAGCAAGATTTTGGTGGAACAGCTTTCTATCAAAATCATTGTAATGAACTTTAATATTTAAATCGTATTACAGTGCCTCTGAATGAACAGTTATGAATTGAGAGATTTTCCTCATTATTTTATGCAGCCTTTTTCTCCTTCCCCTTTCTTCTTGTCCTCTTCCTGCTACTGTTTATTAGGCTGTGCAAGTGTTGCCTGGAAGGGGTAGTGAGCTGAAATAAGACAGGTGTCTTGATGAACATGACCACATTAGTAAGGAACAAAAGGTGTAGACAAGAAGTTAGATCTTTGTAATGAGACCAAGTGAAGAGGCCTGTGAGCTACAGATCACTGGAAGCAATGTGGGTTCACACTGGGAAGAGATCAGCACATGTTTGCCTGCTCTTTTGCTTATTCTAGTCACCTGCTTTTGCTACTGACCAGGACAGGATGCTGGAGCAGCTGGGACCTGCACATGTCTAATGTTCTACTGCTTTGACATGACTGAGCAAAGGAGTGCTCAAGGGAGCAGCAAGTATCACTTGGTGTGGTTTAACCCACTTCCTAAACCTACTTATTTCAACATAATTAGCTTTTGGTTTTAAAGCAGCCCAGACACTTCCCCTGTTCATGTAAAACAAAAATCTTCAGCTGTTGAAAAAATGTCTGCAAAGACCCAAATCTGCAAAGACAGCCTCTTTCTATAAGGAATCATCAAAAAAAGGAAAAGCATCACCCTAGGAAATTTCTCCATGTTCTCTCTGATCAGTAATTACTCAAATATCAAGAATTCATTCTTCAGTTTATGCTTCATAAATTGACAAAATCATTAGTTACTTGGCAATGCTCACACATTTTTCAGCATACACTGAGAAGTCCTTTTTCTGTTAGTTGCATTACCATCTCCCCAGCTGTAAAATCCAGAGATATCTAATTGACTGGTGAATCAGATGTTCCCAACCTGGGGGCTATTGTTGTACTTATTACTGTGCATTATTTAAATCAATATTTGGATAATATCAAGAGTAAAGGGTACTACGGGAAATAAGATCTCAGGCATATGGAACATATATCATCAATAAAACATCTATTTCCCCAGAAAGCAGTGTATGAACATTATGTATTTGACATACCTGCAGTTCCCATACAAAGGGTAGGGCAGTATTTGGCAAGACCAGTCACTGGAAAATGGGTAAAAAAGTCCCCGTGAATCAGTTAGTTACAATATGTGCTCTGAAGCAGTTACCATTTTTCTAAATTTCAAGCAGCCAGCTGGTGTTTAGTTGCAATAGATTGATAATTCTTAAACTATTAAGAGCTTTCAGTGATCAAGAACTAATTTTGATAAATTTTGGTGAAATAATAAAATACTTTGATCTTAAAGAATCTGACTTTAACATTAGGGAGCCTATAAATAGTGCCAATAACAGAAATCTAAGGAAGACAAGCCTTAGACAGAAAGGTAATTCATAAACATCTTACGCTGGATAGAGTTTTTGTTGGGTGGTAGAGTGCAGGATGAGATCACTGTCACTTAATGTGCTATTTGTGGGATAGATAAAGACTAGAAGGAATGGACCCTTACTGTATGGAATCCAACGTCATGGTCCCATGTGCTTCTGAATATGGTAGAGAGGGAGCATGTGCCATGTGACACAAACATTAGGGATCATTGTGACTTCAGCTGTGCCTAGAAAATTCTATGGATGAAGAGTAGCTCTCTTAGTTTGTTGGGAAGATCTCTGTTTGGAAAGCCTGTCCTTGACAGTGTTTTTGAATAACACCCTGGAAATTTGTGGCTCTGGTTTTCGCTCCAGCATTGGATGGCTGCCACTGCTGCTGCTGAGGCCTCTCATAGTGTGAGGCCTTGCTGCTGGGTGAATGCTGGCCCAATTCCCATCATCAGGGAGAGAAGGAGCTGCTTAATTTTCCTTGGAGCCTTCTCTCCCCTCAGAGTCCCCCACCCTCTTGGTCAACCAGGGGGTGGCCAGTGCTACCTGCCTTCCATCCCTCACAGGCTCCATGCCACCAACCTTCTGTCTGTCACAGGCAATTCAGGTGGCAACCAGCGTTTCCAAAAGCCTGGATTATTTTATCCCATACGATAAATATGTTTTAAAAAAATATTTTACCCCAGGGTGTAAAATGTATTTCAGAAGCACAAGAGCTTTGCAGTAGTAGCACATGCCCACAGTGTGGTGCCAGTGTAATGGTGAGCTGGGCCTTCTGGAGGCAGCAGAGGCAGCTTCTGAGGAAACACAACGCCTCTTGTTTTGTTGTGGGATTGGTTTGGTTTGGTGTTTTTTTGTGGTTTTGTTGTTGTCGTTGTTTTTTGGTTTTATGGGCTTTTTTTGGTCTGTTTCTTTAAAGCACTGAGACAAACAGAAGGCTTCTTCATATTGTCCAAATAGTGACACAGATCAAGGTGTTCTTTCAGGGCCACTTGTCCCTGTTTTTTTCCACATTATTTAGATACTAAATAAATTCTCTAGTCGTACCACACCAGTACATCTCAACCACGTCAAGTAGGTAGCAGTCCTATAGCAGGGTCAGTGCAAAGGTTGAGTCCAAGAGACATCCGTGATGATGGATACATGGACCTTCCCCAGCACCACCACCACTTCTCGGGACTCTGCTCCTGCCAGTGACTGTAAGAGACCCAGAGAGAATGGGATGTGAGGTTTTAGACTCTTCCTGGTGGAAAAGTGGAGTTTTAAATACCTTCACCACAAGATTAATCTTTCTGTGGAAAACCACAGTTTTGATTGGAAACAAAATCTATTTGTTTTCATTTATGGACCCCCTGGGGTAGATAAATAGGTTATTTAAACTCAGATAAAACTCAGCTTGATTCCTAAACTCATGTTTAAGGAACATCCTACCTGTTACCTAAGGACACTTCAGCCTCAGATCTAAAGGAGAAAGCAGGTGCTGAGGTGCCTGTGTGTCCCAGAACCTCTTTAAGTTTTGCTAATGAAAATTGCCCTAGAGGTACAGAAAACACTGCAGAGCCAAAATCATGCAATGGATTCTGGATGGACTGACACATCCAGCTGAAGTACTCTGCAAGAAATTGGCAGCTGTGTTGAGAACTAGAACAAAGTATGAATAAATGAATTACTGATATTTCTAGTTCAATATGTGTTCAAATCTGAATGAGTGTTTCTGGAGTCTCCTTGACAGTGAGTTTAACAGACAAAGAGGACAGAGTGCCAGCTTGTTTTTCCAGAGTTAATATAACTCTGTGTAGACAATATCTTAATGATAATGAATGCTATTTGTCTTTAGGAGCTTATTGCCTTTACAACCAGCAAAGGCTGACTTACACTTCTGCTGTCTCCCAGACATTCACTGTTAATCATTGCCTACACGAGAGACTGTAACAGCTGTAGCAGAAGTGTTCCTACTAAAGAGCTACAAAGAGCTTTAGGTCAGCACCACCATGAACCATAATGGTCCCCACCTCACACACATATGCACACTTGAGAAGTTAATTTGTTATTACTGCAGTTGCACTATACTCTGTCTGCTTGGCCTCAAAATACCCAGTGCATGGCATTTCTGTGTTAAATGTAACGTAAGAGGCTATAAAATTCTCATGGTTTTTAACGTGTGTAACCCAGAAGGCTCATAACTCCTCAGTACAGTGTGAGGAATGAATGTTTTGTGACATAGATGAAATCACATTTCTGAATCAAAGACCGATTGATAAAAATTAAAAATTGGAAGATAATGGGGAATTCATGCAAGTGGGAACATCATCATCATCACTTGGAAACATTTACTGTATGGCTGTTTATATTTTTGTTACTGGGGTATCTGCATGAAGGTTTTATGTAGGTTTAATAGATGTTTGAGTATTTAAAGTCTGACAGAAATGATTCTGTATCGTTCACAGCTCAGCTCTGATGATACATTTTAGGTCAAGGTCTTTAAATTCGTGAAGAATATAGGTAGAATATTGCAACATTGTGTAAGTTCTCAAGGCACATGGCAAACACCAAAATGTGCATGCAGCCTTAATAAAAACGTGGATGGATGTTGAAAAGGAATAATATATCAATAAAGTGGTGTGCATAACATAGAGGAATTTCAGTTCAGAAAAGACTGTTCAGAAGTAAGAACTGTTTGTAGGTGAGCTCTGATAGAAATTAAAATTCTGTTTGGAAATAAAATCCAAAAGCTGCAAGCGTATCAGATACAGGGGACCCAAATTAATGCTTTTGACAATTTAAAGAGATCTCATTAATAGCCAATCTAAATTGTAATTTTTCTTCATCTGAAAACACTTTGAATCCTCTTCCAGGGCTGATGGGAAAGTGTCTTGTACTGTTATGAAAACCAAGCAGGGATATTTTTGTCTTCTGCTTATTGGCAATGTAAAGCTAGTCCTCAGAGCCACTCTCAGAGCACCTTAGGATGCTCATGTGAGCTTTGTGGTGTGGTTCCAAAGCACACAGCAATCCCCCAAGGTAACTAGCAGGGATGATTAGGAAGCAGCTGCAGTAGTGCCAGCTGCACCACTTTACTACTAGGTTTTAACATGGAGTGTGTTGTTGCCATCAATGGCTGATTTTGTTTGCCTGATGTTCAGGACACCTGTTATTTCAAACACTTCAATTTTTCCTTTCTTAAATAAAGAGTCAAGTTCTTATGAAGAAAATCGCATCTCACAACTGAATAGTTCACACAACTGAATATAACATGAGGCTCATTTCCAAAACTGGAACTTCCATGCTTTTTCTTAGAAGGTGTAGGAAAGGAAACATGTGGTTTGAAAGGAAAAGGAAAATAAAATTCAGTTGAATACTAGTGTTAAGAGTGTTTTTGGAGGAAGGGTCATCTCATTATCATATTGCAAAATGATTCTTTTTCAAGTTGCGTATGGTGGAGGGCATGATGTGGTCTCTAATGTTAAGGTTTAATTTCATTTCAATGAAATAAAAACATAAAAATATCCTAAATAAACTCTTTTTTTTAAATCTAAAAATCCTTGGCTTCCTGGACTAGGTGGCAATTTAAAACATGAGGTAGATACAGATTATTTTATACCTGTGATTTAGCAAATCCACATTTTTCTGTTTTGGCCATATGCCTTTTAATGACTAGGGTTTTTGTCTTGCTTATATAATTGTCTGCATAATGGTGAAATACAGTGATCTTTTGTAAATCATGCAGAACAGATAAGAGACATAACAGACTTCACAGGAAACACCAGGTTTCTATTGTGTTTTTAAACTATCAATTATTTTCATGCTACTTGAAAAATTATAATAAATTGAACTAATATGGGTAATATTTAATCTGTTTATTAACTGATGATACATTTTTCTCCAAGGTTTAATATTCCTATTTTTGTTGTGGACTGGGCGATGAATGAGGAGTAGAGAACATTTCTTTACATTTGAAAGGTTTATAATATTCTATTTGATATGTTCTGTTATTTGTGGGTCACTTCTACAAAGTGTGATGATCAGTTCTGCCCACACTGGAGTCCATTGAGCTTTGCTGTATTGATATGCTTCACATGTCTCTGTACACACACCTACATCCCGCACTCACACCACACACACACCAAGAACACACCAGAGAATGAAAACCACTGCCACACCTTTTAATCCTGCTGCTGGACAATGTCTGGAAGTTCTGCTGTGAACGTTCAGAGACCCTCCAGTCCACAGTCACACCGACAGGCAAGGGGACCAGAAAGACAGCAGCCAGCTAAGAGAGCATGCACAGCCTGATTTTGGAGGCCATGAATAAAATCAGTCATAATGACTCACAAGTTGTAGGAGGAGACATTATGTGCTGCATACTAGAAGGTGCAGAAATACCTTGCTCTTACTTTTGCAAAACGTGAAAACTGTCATCCAGAGTTGCCAAGTGCTGTCCTAAATGTGTCAGCACTCCTGCACCTCACAAGAAACTTTTTTACACTGGTCAAAAGAAATGCACGTGAAAATGGAAAAGGATTTTCTTCTCCACTAGGGAAAACATCTGAAGTAGACTTGCTTATTTGACAGGTGGGATATGTAAATAATTCGAGGTTTGAGAGAGAGCAACTTTTGCAAAGAAAATGAGAAGTCTCTGAGAGCTCCAAGTAAAAGCTGTTTACTGAGTCTTAGGAAGCAAATGATATGTAGATTAGAAAGACAAAAGTGCAGAATTGTCTACTTGTGGCAATGACTACTTTGTGATGTGAGACTATTGCCCAGATCCCAGGTGTGGGTACTTAAACTGGCCTGTCCTAATAGCTGCCTGGGGAAATGAGAATCATCCTTTCTCACTCCCCCACATTTCTTTTAGAAACTGATGAAAAAGAAAATCTGGTTGCATAAGAAATTGGAATGATCAGACCAAGAGAAGATGCTGTGGGTTTCTTGTACCAGTATGTACAAGTAGATCTGAAAACATCATACATCCCAAACTTTTAAAATATTCCTCACAGTGAACAGTATTATGTAGCTCTGTACCAAAATAAATGTTCCTTGGAGAGAGAACTTTGAATTTATCCAGACATGATAGAGCAGTAATCTGTCTACATTCAAGTCCTATTTCTGTTTGAATGCCAGATGGACTAACTTGAATAGTTGCAGGAATGTCCTAGACTAGATTGTTGATCCACAGATACATAGGTGCAGCTCAGATAACTGATGAGTAAGTTGAACTGGAGTTAAAAAATCTTTGCACAGTCAGAAATAGAAAATGTGAAAAAAACTGCTACAAATACTGCTAATCCTTTTTCTGTGTACCACAGCCCTTATTTTATGTTCCAAATTAAAGACCCTAAAATGTTGAGTTACAATATTTACCATTACATGAAACAGTAAGAGCAACATGACCATCTTATTTATTTGTTTTGTTATGAGGCTAAAACACAACAAAATAATAGTATGAAAAAATCCTGGTAATTTCAGGGGAAATTCTGGAGTATAATTCCAATGATTCTGTGATTACCACAGTGTACAACTTTAGACACTGTTGGCTATTTTGAGTTGACTCCTTCTTGATGGAGAAAGAAGAATTCAGTATTTCTTGTCTTAAGAAGATAAAAAACATAAGAGTGATTATTTCTTTTCATCTTTGCAGTGCTTCTTTGAATAGTGCCAATCTGCCTTGTATTAAAAGCTTAAACCTGGTTAAGAGATTTGTTATTGCAATTTTACACAACCATATGTTTTGTAAACAAACCCAAGAAATACAGTATTAGACAAAGGAATTAGCATTCCTCCCAGTTAACTTTGGAGTTCCTGAGCAAAGCCATGCTTCTGATAGAGCCCTTTCTTTTCTTCCCATATAATTGGTATATTGAGTTTCCCACTTCACCACAGTGTGGGAAAACAGGAAGAAGACACATAAATTTACAGTCACAGAAAAGCAGTCTAGGAATTTCAATCAGGACAATTTATGGTTCTAGATTGTTTAAAATATACAACCAATGGCATTTTTAGGAGAAAATTTTAAAATACTCTTTTCAGAGAACAAGCTTTTGCATCTCTGCCATGTGGATGCAGTTTGAAGATACCTATTTCCCAAAGAAAAAGGAAAATGTAGGACCTTTTGCCATGAAGAAAGTGCATTTCCATGGCTGTGAGAACTGGGTAAATTGACAAAGTGTTGAATCGCTAAGAAATTTTCAGATTCTTTGAGAGGTAAATTGGAATGAAGTACAAGCTTTATTTACATAAGAATGAAAAAGAACATAGAACAATTCTTTCAAGACTCAGTTTCCAAGGACAAAAGAAAGACATCCCAAGGAGATCAGAGCACTGCACAGACATTGCTCCTTCCACACCTTTCTAATCTGGGCCACCTATTGTGCTGGGGACATCAGTCTCAGATTCTACAGTTCATTCATTTTATGATTAGGATTCTTTGGACTACAAAGCCTACAGTTCCAGGGACACTAAGGTTGGAAAAGTCATGCTGAGGAAATCATGTACCAACATTGCTCCTTTCACACTTTTTAAACCTGGGCCATTCATGATCCTGGGGACCACATCCTCAGCCCCTGCTGTTTGGGTTATAGTTAATGTTCAGAGAACAATGCTGACACCTCCAGGGACTTCAGGCTTGCAAAAGTCTTGCTAATGTGTGCATGGCCCTGCAGCCACCTTTCTAATCTGGGCCACCCATTTTGTTGGTGACCTCTGCCTCACCTCCTTGCAGCCATTAGGGTTAAGAAAATTATTTGGATTCAGAGAACTTCAAAGTCTACAGCTTCAGGGATGCTGGTTTAAATTTGGATTTGACTGGCCTGTCACTAGCTCCTATCAATGCATGTTCCATACTATGGACCAAATTTTTCTCCATGCAAAGGATATTTTATCTGCATTTGTCTGAGCTGTCCAGCTCACAGCTCATGGCTCAAAATTTGCATCGTGTCTGTAGATGCTCAGATCCACCTCATTTACTCTGCTCTGTCTTGGTGTTCAGACCCACCTCTTTAAACTGAGCATCTGAATCTGCAGACTAGCTCATATCTATGGGTATCTATGATTTACTTCTGTCATCTCCAGAGCCTGGGAAAAAGCTGTTGGCCACATTTCCCTAAGCAGCACATTTGTTTGCAGCATATCCTAGAAAGTGAACCATACAACCAGGATCTTGGCAGGATAGTGCAGACATCTGTTCCCTCATTTTCATGTTATGCACTTCTCAGAAAAATACAACACGAGATTTGTACTTTCTGGAGTAGTGCTGAAACCTGAGCCATTATTAGGCCATTTTCTGGGCAAAGTCTGTTCTCAAACAAATTAAGTGTCTCACTCCATCACTTTCCTAGAAGATGTAGAGTTGTGCAATCAATTCTTTGTATGGTCTGAATCCATGTGTAACACTCTTCATGGGTGAGAAACAGTGCTGGGTGTGAGGTCCCCTACAGCCTTGAAGGTACTGGGTTAAACCTCTTAGGTCACAATATAGATAATAACAAATGTGTGGTTGTTCAAGATTTACAGTCATCCATGGACTATTTTTACTACATTTGGCTAATATTTTCCAAAATAGCATTAGAAAAATATGACAACAATTTTTTTAATAGCCTTTTCTATGAATTAAACCGGATTATAGTTCTTTCTCAATAGTACAGCATAACAATAGGCCTAAAACAAAAAATCAGAAAAGCCCTCTATATGAGAAAATCAGCTCATCTAGTTCAGCAAACTCAATCTTATATCAAATATTATGTCAATAATATAACAATCTGATTGTATTATGCCAAAAGTGGATTTGCAATACTGTTCAGGGGAATATATATGGACATGAAAATGCTATAGTTAATGAGGGGAGTGGAAACAGTTCTGAGAATGTGCACCTTACATCCAGTACCTCCGAACCTTCTTGGAAACTGTTGGGTGCCTACAGCCTTGAGAGCCAAACAGCTGGTGGGGTGGCAAGAATGACTTAAAGGGATTTATCTGACACACCTCATCTACAAGGGCCTCCACTGCATCACATTTTGTACTGCTTGGGTAGGTGGCAGAATATAAGGACGAATTCCAGGTTCCAGATAAAAATAGAATTTACAAGTCCTTGTAGCTAGTGAGGACTTCAGGGCAGGAGACTAGTTACTGTAATAAATGATAAAACAATTATTCTACTGCCATTCAGTGAGACTAAATAATAGCTTTGATTTCTGTGAAAAGTACTACCCAGACACTTTTTCTTGCTCTTTTTTAACATTTCTACTGACTAGAATAGATATAAATGCAGTCCTAAACTGTAACTTTCCTGGAGACTCAAACAGCAAATTTAACTCTTTTATGGGAAAGAGGGAATGTGCATGGCATTTCCTTGAAACAGCTGATGATTTGCAGAGGTGTCTTCAAGAGAGCATAAAAGAAAACCCACCCAGATGCCAAATGTCGTCTGTTTTCTTCTGCTTGGGATTGGAAAACTTATTTAATAGACTGTAAATTTATTTATTGTTTTTTTCCCCAAGGGAATAGAAATCAGTTTGTTTACAGAACAGATTAGTTGTCTGCTGAGAACCATGCTTATAGGTCAGAGATGAACTGTCCCTAGGGTGAAGAGTAGAGGGAGAGCTAATGGTAAGAGTTTGCAAAGTTCATGTTTGTGCTTCAGTAATGTGCATTGCATTCAGTCCTATTACCAGTCATGACCCAAAAAATCAGGGATAGTCAGCTAATCTAATACTTACCATAAAAGACAAATTCAGCTAAAGACACCCAACCAAAACCAATAAACACTGTTGTGAGCTAAAAAGAGAAGGGCTTTTAGGTTTGCTTAGATCTTCAGCTTCAAAAGCAGAAGAATTCCTCTTGAAGTCTCATACTGATTTGGATGGTTTCCCTCAAGGCTCTTCACTCACGTTAGGGCCCTGAAAAGAATATTTTCTCATAGCTCAAAGGCTGTTTCTGTTAACCAGGGGCCATGTAAGCATCACTTACCTCTGCAGTGGGACACCAGCCACATAGCCTGCTGTTACAAAGCACTGGTATGTGGGATTTTTACCCCCTCTTTCACATCTGTGCAGATCTCCAGCCCTTAAGCATTTGATTACTCAAAGCTGGTGTGCCAATAGCCAGCAGAACAGGTAATTCTTAGATCTTCACTGCTTCCCAGTGACTTGCTTCATGACACCTGTATCCTGAGACATTTGCTGGTGAGGGCCATCCCTGTTTTGCAGGAAGGACCCAGTTTTACTGAGGAAAACCCCAAGGGGACATAACCATCTTGCTCCCACTAGCCTCTGCCTCAAATGTTTCAGTACTGCACCAGGACCCAGCATCACAGTTGGCAGTAGAAGGCGGAAGATAGTCTCAGACTAGGACTAGGACTGGCAGGTGCATCCCCAGACTATGAGATCCTCCAGAGGCAGCAGATCAGCCCTTAGTAATTCCATTGCACAGCACTGTTCACCAGGGAGTCCTTAGCCCAGAATTGTTCAGCACTAAGAAATTGCACTGATTTCTGTAGTACAGCCTTGAAACACACATAATAGACTGCTCATATCTACTTCACCCCAATATTTGGCACACCTGGCACAGGGGAGATCAATGCCCTTTTAAGGCTGCACCTTTCTGCTGTGGCAGTAAGTGTCCCTCCTTCCCTTCCTTCTGTTTTCCATTTCCATTTCCATTTCCATGTCACTAATTGTAGAAGACAGAAGCTCTTCTTTCCTCCTGCACCACCTTTCTTACAGAAGGGGATGGATCTCTGAATCAGGCACATAGCTATTAAATATTTAAGTTGTTGTAAGTCTCAGGGATGTGTGCACACTAAGTATTGCAGTTTTACCTCATGTACAGATACCTATCTCTGAGCCTTCCCAGGGTGTCTGAGACTTGTCAGATGCTGCAAGACCAATGAGTCCCTGGTTTGCATTGCCACTCTGCACTCTAAACACAAGAAGTATATATTTATTCTTGCTAATAAGAGCAGCATGAGAGCATAGATGTCTCCAAATTCAAGGTTTTACAGTGTTTTTGTACCAGCAGTGAAGTGACTTGCACCCTTTTCCCACTTACGCCCCTCCCAGGCAGATATCTGTAGGCTGTAAATATCTACTGTACTCCATGACTGACATATTTTAACTAAGAGATATTAATTCTTAATAGAAAAACTCCCTAAAAGTTCACACACATTCCTTTCCCAGTTTTTGACACATGCCATAAAAGTGCTTGCCTCATTCTTTATTTTGTCTTACCTTGGTCAAGTCATAAAATAGACAGAGTGTTCTTTTAAAAAATGGGAAATCATTTGGGGTCATCTAAAAATTTCTACTGACTTTCAACTCTTGAGCACTTGTTTATCCTTTGCCATTTATATCTTCTTTTTGTGCATGCATTTTTTATTTCTAGCTATAAATATCCTTACAGCAGGGAGTAGAGGGGAGTTCTGTAGTGGATTATGACTTGCTTTCAAGGCATTTGTAATTTGTCAAACTGTGCTGGTCCAACTGGCACTACTAGATTGCTATTTCTACAGGAAACTCACTTTTGAAAAATGTCAGGTAAGAAAGTCTGTCCTTGGGTTTATGCATACAAAACCTGATTAAATTCAGCAATTTCTATCCCGGTTTTTACTTCATAAACTAGAGTTAAAAATGAGAGGAAAGAGACCACTGACTTTAATGATATTGAAAAGGTATAGTATTAATGGGAGTCATAATTTGGCCTGGAGGCAGAAAGACTGAGAGGTTTCAGAAAAAACTGTATTAAAATACTCTTTTCTTTCTAATTGATCCACACTGAAAAGGTTATAAAGGAGCCCCATCCAGAGAGCAACAGCCCCTATGCCTTCCACGGGCAGATCCTTATAATGCTCTCTGAGATTAGAGGAACACATATGAACTGAAAAACTCCTAAAACTTTGTGGTGTTTATTGCATTGTTTGTTAACAGTGAAAAATAACATACTACAGAGTCTGAAAGGTACATAAACATCTGCTATAGTCGTTGAAGAGGAAAATATGTTATTTGAATTTCTCTTGCTTTGAAATGTGCAGGATCAAGCTTTCAAAGCTCTGTCTCCCCAACAAAGGCATACTGCAGTGAACTACTCATGCAATGAACTATGCAAAGGCTGCTATCCAAGTTATGCACTCCATCTCTTTTGTCAGTTTAAAAGAAATACTTAGGAATAAGGGTTTGACTGTAATCCAGCAGACTTTTAACAGAATTGCCTCTAGTGTACTCATTAGAGTGAATTTTCAAAGCAACCAAGAAAATTTATGAAGTAGGAATCTCCAAATACACAGTCCCAGGTTTTCCCAGGAGCCCAAACATTAAACATCATCAATTTGAAAAGAAATGCTCTAAATATTTTGTGCAGTATAATAATAGTAATACTAATACTGCAACTACTAACAATTGTTATAATTGTTGTTGTTGTTATACTACAAAGAAATATTGGCAGAAAAATCTGCTCAAAAGTCATATCATATGCATTAGCAAGCACATGATGATTTCTCAAGCTTGGTCCATGCACAGAGGTTATTGAGAAAAAGGAGGGTGCAGAACTGGATTCACTGCAGCTTTGGCAAGCTAATATGGTTTCTTCTCACTTTCTCAGAGATAGCAGCATGCTCAATCAGTACTGGGCAACCCAGTATGGAAAGAAGACAGGAATAACCTGTCAGAGTCTGATATTCTCTGACTGGATTCTTTTAGATATTCCACACACGGAAGGTGAAATGTTTAATGTCAAAAGCACTTATTCAAAGATAGTTGATGTTATGGGGGTTTCTGATTTAGCAGTGTAATAGAAAATATATTGAAATCACAAAACCGCTGTAAGTTAGACTTAGCAAAACATCCATTGCAACTGCAATAAACAGTTTAATTGTGCGATTCCCATTATCCATCTGTATAATGATTGTTGTGACACTGGGCATCCCCAGTTGTTGGAAAGGAACTTGTGGGCTAAAAGCTGCTCAAGCCTGTTCTCTTCAAAACACTTTGGCTAGTTGTCTAGTTTTTATACTCCGCGTCAGGCTGAGCCACATAATCACTCCCCCACGCTCTTCTGGCTAACTCAGGGAGATATTTACACTCTTCTAATGAATTCGGTGAGAAACATTTACACTACCATGCGAGCCTCTCAGCTGTTCATAGCTGTTTATGTAAAACAAAGGTCATCTTCCTTTCCCAAGTAGTCCTGTTGCACAGAAGTTTTCTTTGCAACAGATAAGATTAGTTACACCCTACATTATTCCTTGAGCTTTATGATTACATCACCCTTGACCAGTTCCTCTGAGGCTTCTTCCCTTGTAGGCATTTATTGATCAGTCACATGGTCCAAAGTCTTCCTGCTGCATCTTTTCCTCATCCCCAGATTCTTCCCTTTTCAGTAATTATAAATCTGCAGTTGATGTAATTTAAAAGACTGCTTGCCAACATTTCCAGTTTCTTGATACAACAAAGGAAGATTAAAGTTTGGAGCTATAGGACCAAAATGGTTCTAGCTTTCAGAAAATTAGAACATATATAGCCAGGATAAAAATTTGGCTTGTGTCTCAGCTGGATTGTACAGAATTTGACACAGAACAGCTGCAGGTTACTGTAAAGGCTGATGACAATGTATCTTTGTTAGTTCTGAAGTCTAAAATGGTTTCAATCCTATTTTTGTGTAAGATTTAGTATGGAACATTTGTGGCTGTTTTGACATTACTTATGCTTTCATTACCCTTCATATTCAGTGGGCCAACACAAAATTCAGATATTGTTCAAAAGTCTTTTACACTTCATTTTAAATATTTCAGATTCCAGGTACTTGGCTCAGTGGGGTATAATGCCCAGCCCCTGAGGGGATACCTGTCAACTTGCTACACCTTTAGATGAGACTTATGCCCAGAGAAAAGTCCTCCGAACTGCAGAACTGCTACATCATTGAATGCTCTGTGGTGCTTTTTCCTCCTGCATCTCCAAAGGCAAATTTGTAGTAAACTACTATAATGCTAATTCTCTGTGAGGTCTTATGGAAGGGAAAGGTGATTTTTATTTACAAAATCTCTACACTGATTTTTACTCATTCGCATGTTCATACTCATATGCTCAGCAGCACTAAGACATGCGTGTCAGGGCTTGCAGTGAAGAATGGATGCCAGTTTGCCACTGTGCCTTTTGGAAGTGGGTGTTATTTGATGTTGCAGCATGTTTTTTTGGTTACTGTATTTGATTTGATTTAATTACTTCTTATATTGTAGAGTTGTAAACCCCCCACCCCCATTACGTTAATCGTTCATCCCAGGTGTACCCTTCTATCCCAGCTGCCAATCCACTCTGGAAACTGCCCTTTGTTCCCAAATGTTCCCTGTCCATCCCCTGTTACTCAGTCCCTCATTGGTTTATGTAACCTTTTCCCTCCCACTGTATTCCTTTATTGGTTTATACTTTGTAAACCCCTCCTTGTTCTCCCCCCCTTGAGTTTCCCTAATGGGCTCATTCATGCCCTCCCCTTGCTCCTCCCTCATAGATCAGAGGCTGTAATCTGAAATCTGGGCGCTCTTGTGTGAGAACTTTCAGGAGAATAAACCTCTTTGGAAATCCCATGGGAGGCCTCTCTCTCATCCTTGCTCCTGCCCTCGGTGTTTGGGTGTTTGCAGAGCGTGGCTCTGAGCCAGCACTTGGGTCCAGAGCTCTGCCCAAGGCTGGCCCAGCCCTGGTGGGAGTGCTGGAGACTTCACCTGCTGGGCCAGCCGCCCCTTTGCTCTGGCCCCGCGTCAGTTTGAGGTCTTTTGCCTCAGTATGTCAGCTGCACACTCATAATTCTTGCTTTACTTACCTGGGTATTTTATGGTTTCAGTCCTGTTCTTCATCTTCTTGTTACCTTATCTTTAGGTCAGTTTGTTCCCTCTCTTGCTTTGAATGAAATTACGCACACAGAGTATTAATCTGACCTGTCCTTCTAAACTTTGTTCTGCTGTTTCCTCTGCAACTTTCACATAAATATTTCAATCCATAATCAACACATATATCTTCATATCTCTGTAACAAGTCTCTACAAATTACACTAATGCTGCTGTGTCCTGTCCAGGACTGTGACAGTCTGCAGTGTGTCACCCCATCACCTCATGCCAATGTGACCTGGTAGATCCTGGCTGCTAGAGGGACCATGAATACAGCCCTTCATGGCCATAAATTTCACCCCAAAAACAAAATTCTCAGCAAACTTCCAGACACAGTAGGAAGCAAGGAGAATTTCCATGATTCTTGAATGTCTCCTAAAATTTCTTTTCTTCAACCCCCAATTGATTTAATATAGAAGACTGCGTGAGATTGATTAGTTAGGGATTTGAACCCCCCACTAAGCACAAGGTAAACAAAATGTCATATAAAATGCCACCTAGATTCAGATGGATGAGAAAAGCACTCAAATTCAGTGATTAATTCCCAGCTGCAGCTGAGTAAAGACTCATAAAAATGAATCATGTTGAAACCAGTAAGTGAAATGCTGCATTTGGAAGTACACATGAACTCATTCAACTCTTAGGCTAAACCTGGCTAAAACAATAAGTACAATAAAAGTAACAGAGCAAATAGCATTCTTTAAAAGATTTTTTAAAGCATCTTTTAAAGATTGCCCTGAGGCAATCTAACTGGAAATGGAGAAGTCTCTGAAGGGAAGACTGCGCTTTGTACCAATGCCATCGATTTATCAGGAGTGTCAGGGTTCAACGGGTAAGAATCAATTTTCCTGCTGTCCTCCTGGTAGCTACACAAGAGACTGGCCTACAGGTTATATATTTACCTACTGCATCCCTTCAGATGACATTCATTCAAGCCCAGCTCCAACAACTGAAAATAACACATGTATCACATCCCTTTAATTCTTTGTCAGGTTGTCAAAACTGAAGTTTTACTTTTGCCTGAGAGTACACTCCACAGAGGAAAGATAATTTTGTCCTTGAAGTGCCAGCATTTTATAAAAAATAAACTTACCCAATTCTAGGCAAAAACATTTTATACAGAGAGAAGCTAGGAACACCAGGGCTGCCTCCTCAGATACACCTGCTGTGGGGAAAAAAGATATGCTGGCCTTCTCTAGTCCTTGGGGTCATACAGAAGTTTCAGAGCTGGCGTTATTTCTGTCTCACATGTTTCTTGACCCACTGTTAAAGTGACAGAATTGCAGCCATTTCCTTTTGTGACAAAGAGTATGATTTCTTACCCCATCACTACCGTTGCCGCACTGCGCATAACAGGGCTGCTGATCTTAAGAGCAAGCTTCCTTCTTTGTACAATTGCTTTCGCTGAAAAGTGCTGAAATTAAGAAACGAGACCTTTCTGATGGCATACACAGTTACACAAAAGATCAAATGTAAATTAATTGAAGGCATGTTTGCATGGCTTCAGTCTTAGAATCAATATCTCCAATATGCATAGTATTATGTAATTTACAGGTCAGATAAACATAAAAATCATTGTATTATGCTTGGAACATATCTCTGTAGTATGGAGGAATTCTGTCATGCTTTGTACATGATTGCAAGACAGAAAAGAACTTCAAGTTAAAAAGATTAATAAAAAGACTTAAGAATGAACAGTTTCAAATGCTCTTCATTTAAAATTAATTCAATTTTGAAAACTGAGTACCCTCTTTCTGTCATGTAATTCCTATAAATCACAGAGTCTCATGAAAGTGCATTTTAAAATATGCTTTATAACTGATTTATCCAAATGTTTGGAATGTTATGATGAATGTGTCTGCTAATTAGCAATATGTTGGCTTGCTCTGTCTTTTTCATGATAAAGCTTGAGGATTTGCATCTTTATTCCCCAAGTCCTGCTAACAAGCTCACAGAGAAGAATCTCAGCTACTGCATGTGCTACTCAAACAAACAAACAAAAACCCAAACAAAACGGAAAAGAACCCAGAAGAACTCCTATTTAGTTCTCATCTCATCTACAAGACACTTTTATGGACCTATCTCTCCATGATCTGGCTTTTAATTATTGAAGAAGTTCAACTCCTATTTTTGGAAATGTTCCCATCCCAGCTAGTAGCATGTAGAAAAGGATTTTAACCACTTGTCTCCTATAAGAGACCCAGTTTCTCTCCAGGCTGCCACAGAGGCAAGGGCAAACGAACATTCACATAGCTGGTCTGGAACCTCACTTGAGGGTACTCCATCATACTCCAAGGATGGGAGCTGGTTCCCAGTTTCCTGAGCCTGGATGGTCTCCCAGAGCTTGCTAATCTGGGGCAGGAGTTCCAGGAGTGGGAGTTCTCTGCCCTGCTGCCAGCCCAGCCGCAGTGTGGGTAACCCCTGCCTGTATCCTCTTCCTGGGCTCAGGAAGAAGGACCCAAGTGCAAGCGTCCCACTGAGTTTATGCACTCCCTTGTGTCCTTGCCTTCAGCAGGATTTAAAAATTGTAATGGAAAGATAAACACAGGAACTCAATCATGTTAGTACTTGCAGAGTTGCTCCAAACCAAAGCGTCTTCCCAGTGGGAGCTGGAGTGTGCTGAGGTGACTTCTGGGGTGTCTGGTTCATGCTCCCTGTTCTCCCTACACTCAAGGGAAACCTGGCCTCCTCACGCAGGCCAAAAGGTACATGGACTTTGAGACACACAGAGCTTGTTTCTTTTTTTCACATGAACCTGACATCTGTGGTGAAAAAAGGACATTTTTCATCAAAGAGGTCAAATCTGGGGTTTTTCCACTAAACCATTACATTGCTTTAACTTTCCATTTAAATACTTGTGAAGGAAACATGACCAGAGCCACTGAGTCATTTTTTGTGTTTGTGCTGAAAGCACTCATTGATGGCATCTGCCACAAACCATTTTACACTGATTATATTCTCAAAGTTTTTGTAACTAAGTAGTTCCTTCAGGAAAACAGGACTTTACATGCAGAATGTGACAGACATACCTAATCTGCCACTCTCCTTTTCCTTATTATTCTTTTTTACTCCACACAATATCACCAATAATTTTAGGTATTATCCTGATTTTCCCTCCCACCTCCTATCCAAATTCTGTGTAATAAGATATATCTTTCTATGTTGCACATTGACCTTAGGACTGTATTATTTGAGTATCTTGAGAGTTCTGCCTAATTAGGGATTTTATCACAAATCTACCTTTAAGGACAAAGGAGATGGAAAGGAAAGGTTGAGCATGCACAGATAAGACACACAGAGAGATTAGATGCAGATATTTTTCCCTCTTTATAAGGCCAGAGATGTCATCCAGGTGTGAGGAGGTGAATTGATCTCTAGGCTCATTTTAGTTTTGGTCTTCCTTGTGACATGACTAACAAAGGCACCCAGCTGGCAGAAGATTAGCAATATGAGCCCCCTTGGTTAGTGATAGCATCATCAATTCCATCCAAATCAGTATGATGCTGTTAGGTGGTAACATTTTGTAGTTGCCCTTAAAGAAAGTAAAATCCTGAAGCAGAAACATTGAGGTGTCTGCCAAGATCTTTAAGTAAAACCTATAGCACTTGTCTGTAGCTTGTCTATAGCACTTATCTGTAGTTTGTCTATAGCTGTCTGCAGTACCTGTGTACCAATTTGAGCTAGCTGTCTACCTGCCACTGAAAACAATGATAAATAGTTTTCTGGTCCATAACTCAATGGAGACTGTTGGCAGTTTTCTTGATATCCTCAATATGATGACTCCCTGGTCTCCAGAAATTAGCTTTTTATTGGCCACAAAAGTAATCACTCTTTCTCAGATGGACACACATGCACTCTAGGTACATTCATGCAGATGAATTCAACCTTTGTGTCCTCCAGATTTAAATGCCTATATTGAGGCATTTGGGTCATAAATTTGGAAGGAAATGAGATTTTGTTGTTTAATTACACTATGCCTTACACTGTGAGACAGAAAAGCAAGCACTAATTATATATCTTAGGTTGACAGTCAAGATGGGATTCTTCATGGATCTTTGGATCATCTCATCTCATCTCATCTCATCTCATCTCATCTCATCTCATCTCATCTCATCTCATCTCATCTCATCTCATCTCATCTCATCTCAGTACAGCATATTTAAAATATACTTTTTCAGGGGAGTTACCATAATAGATGAAGCAAAACCCAACCCTAAACAAACAACAAAACAACATAAATCTCCTCATTTTGCATATTCTATTGAATTTAATAATGTTACTAACTGATAAGCCCCAAACCTATCCCTTTAATAAGGAATATTTGTAACCATTTTACCTTGGGATTCTTGAGCTTCTGATCATCAACTTCATGGTGAACTAGGTTATCAAAAATATCTAAATTCCTGCTCTTTTCTGTTGAAAAAGGCAAGTACAATTTGGTTTGAGAAATGATATTACAGGTAGTCACACAAATGCATCTTTTGCTTTTTTTTATTATTCACTGCATATAATTCCTTGCTGCCCTGACTGCCCTCACAATGTTTGGAGTATTGGAGATAATGGGATCACATAAGGAATGAAATCCACATGAATGCTGAGGTGTCTTACTGAAATCAATCCTTACTCTTTCCCTCCTTGTAACACTTGTAAGCCACTCATTTGCTCCCATGGAAACCCCAAAGTGTCTTACATTTAGAAAATATAATGGTGGCTATTTAATAATGTTTGCTTCTTCTCTGGAAGAGGATTATTCAGATTAATTGTGTAGAAATTGTGTCTGATGATTTGATTTCCTTTTTTTCGGATCTCAGCCAACAATAAAGTGAATTGTTTTCTGTGGTTTGCTTTGAAGTGACTGACACATACAGTATTTCAGAGGGTGTATTTGTCTGTGTTTATCCCAGTTTGCAGATTTCTAACCCTGCATAGTTCTGCCTGTGTTACAGTGAGTCAGCACAGAGCATTGGCTATCCTAATTTTTTGGTTTTGGCACTCGATTTTGTACAGTTATTAGTCTTCTTTAGAAAAAACATTTGAGCAGCACCTAAGTTTCTCCTTTTGATAATAATGATACAAAGTTAGTCCTCCAGGTTCTTCATCTTCTGCTTCTCACTTACACATGATCTTCAACCAAGAGCTTTCTAAAATACAAGGAAGATTGTTGCTTTTTATTTTGAATATTTAGTCATCTATAATGGTATTTACCCTGACTATCACCTCTTTCCAAAAAGGGGAATGATATTTAGGCTCCTTTCTTTCTTGTCCCAGAAAACTGTGTCTGTTCATATTTCCCACAGGACACGTTTGTTTTGGGGCGGCCAAGGCCCTACAAGTCACATGGAATGCTTAACTTGGAGACATCATTATCCTTTTTTTAGACATAGCCTTGTAGCCATCTCAGCAGAGAGAGACAGTAGATTTGTAAGGAGCTTCATGTAGTTATAGTTCCAGGATAAAAGGGACTCTTTTTCTAACTACATAAAACATATCTTAAAATTGAAAAATGGAAAGCATTTTGATACTTTCAAATAACCTTTGAGATCAGATGTTTTATTTGCTCTCTGAGTCACCAGTTCATCTCTCTCCCAATATTCACTGTGGGATTTTTATTTGATAAGATCCACATTCCTCCCTCCAAAAAAACTTTGAAATTAATGCGCTGTAATGACAACAATGTCTGCTGGTGCCCCCGCGGTCCCTGTCCCCATTCCTGCTGCCATCATTACCAGGGTCAGGAGAGACTATGGCAGGGGCGGTCACAGCAGTAACACTGGAAGAGGCTAGGAAGTCACTGCCAGTCCCTGGTTACCTGTTCCACGCCTTCCAGAATGGGCTTTGTGCCCTGGACAGCCAATGCCAATTTTGTCATGTTTTGCCACAAAGGCATAAAAGCTGATATGACACCAACAGACTGCATTGCCAATGCTTTGCTTGAAAAGGAATGTTGAGCTCGTACACAGTACTTCTTAGACATGTCCCCTGTAAGAATTTATGGAGAAAGATAATCATCATTACCCTGAACTGAGGATGGATAATTTAGGCATCTTTTGCTTGCAGAGACTGAGAAAGTGCTCTATCTCAAAGTCTCCTCTTCCATCCACCCCACTGGAAAAACAAATGTTGGAAATGGGAAAAATATTTGGATTGTGCGAAAGATTATTCCTTTACTGGAAGAAAGTTCACCCATATCTAATAACATCTTGATCCACTAGAGAGACTTGCCAGTCTTCTCACCACAGAGCTGAGGAGAGAGCTTTGCACTCTTGATGAGGCCTCCCAGCCTTGCTTTTCAGAAATTAAGTAACCCAATGGACTGTATCAAGAATTCAGCTGAAAATGTCCTTACAGCGAACTATAGCTAATTTGCATGTAAACTGTTACTCTAAGCAAGTTTATACTGAGGAATGGCAAATTACAGAGCAGTTGAACCAAAATA
The DNA here is from genome assembly GCA_013399455.1 of Anthoscopus minutus. Lineage (NCBI taxonomy): Eukaryota > Metazoa > Chordata > Aves > Passeriformes > Paridae > Anthoscopus > Anthoscopus minutus. Next base: position 24,759 of record VWYI01014812.1, on the reverse strand, counting down.
GTGATACAGTAACACTGAACTGGATCCAGGGCTTTCTGCTGGACCAGTTCTGGGAGAGGCAGACCTGTGCTGGTTGACTCCAATGAAGCTCAGCAGGAACCAGTTGTGATTATTGTTTACCTGCTTTTTGCATAGCTGCACCAACCATTCTGCATGATTTACCAGCTGCACCTACTCTCGTGTGAGGGACTGTTTCCTGAAGTAGCCAGGACTGCAGTGGAGCAGCTGTGATCTAAGTCCTGGACCTTGAAACTTGTCCATTTGTTTATCCTGTAATTCCTTTACTTGAGTAGCAAGTGATACATTTTCCTGTAAAACCCATTCCTAAAGAAAAACATACAGAATGTGCTTGTAAGACTAACTACAGCTCCAACTAGTATCTTTCTGCCTTCCCAGTCTTCCATGTATACAAGTGACTGAAACTTAAGACTAAAAAGTGCAGAGACTTTTTTAGATGAGGACAATGGATTTAATTAGTCCTTTTTGTAGGTGGGGAACTCAGCCTGGGAGAACTCTGTAAGAGTTTCGGGGTTTTTTTTATGCAACAAGTAACTTATTTCAGTAGTAGCTGTATTGTAAGGCCTGTGCTCACTACTTAAAGCTGGGTCACCAATATCTGCCTTAGGACAACATCCAGCTCTGCAGGGCCTTTCCTTCTTCTGCCCTGGTTTCCATATGCATGAGTAGGAAAGGAGCATGCATGCACTTTAGAAAGGTCCTTCAATCTGGACAATTTGGAATTGGCTTTAAGATTTTCTGCAGACAAAACCTTTTTCTTTGAACTACTGGGCACATATGAGCTTGTGTCTTCTTGTAGATTTTGGTCTTCGTGTGGTAATAGAGGGGAAAAAAACCCAACATTTTTGGGGTTTTGTTTGGTTTTTTTTTTTTCCTGAGCCAACAATATGTTTGACTGCAAATTTAATAGGAAATTAATGTAAACATGTTTTTTGGCAACTTAGTTTCTTATATAAATTAACAAAATCCTTTCAATCCTCTGTATCATCTCCACTTTTGCCATCTAATTGAATTTAAAATGCTTGAATTTTAGTAACACCAGAACAAACAACAGATTACAGGCTCATGCATTCAATCACGTTTTACATTAGAAGATAAGTATTTAAAACAAAAATATCAAAATAACCCCTCTAGAACATAAATAAGTGCTTAGTTACATGTTTTAGCAATACTGGCAGCGTATAGTGGAAAGCTGATTGCACATTCCATCTTTGCTTTTGTCCTATACACTATGTACAATAGAAAAACATTTTAGTTTTCTTCATTTCTTAAATCTTTTTATGGATACATTAAATGAAGACATTTTTAATTTTGTAAAATCTATTTAGCATTACCAAATACATTTCTGGCCCTCCAAAATCTAGAAAAGAAAAAAAACCAAAATGCTTCTAATAAAAAAATATGCAGGTTTATTAGAACAAGTTTCTATGTTTTAAACTTGCAATGGTTTCACAATTTATTTTTTTTCCCTTCTTTTTCCATTAGGGCACTCTCATGATAACCCAAAGTAGCTTTTAAAAAAGTATCCCTATAGATAAACAATTAAAAACTATTGGGTGTATCTTCCAACATCACAATTATGTGCAAAAGCCAGTATTTACAAAACATGTCTGGAAACCAAATATTGATAAATTGTGCTGTCAGTTTAATTACAGAAAATATAGGATACTCACAAAGGAAATTTATGCTTACAAGCCCCAAATGTAAACCTAGATTTTGTAATGTATGTGAAAAAAACCTAAATTTATACTTTGGGTCTGTTTGCTTTAATACATGTACTGGTTCATTTTTATTATCAATAATATTCTATACAAATTTTTTCATTATCTTTTCTGTTTGAATGTAAAGTGTAATAGAAAAACCATTCAATTATGCAAACATGAAAATTCTGTTAGTACAGATAATTGGTTTTTAATACAGATTTCATGTACAAAGAAAGTAGTAACACAAATAGAAAACCAGACAAAGGATAGTGTACTTAATTTGAAATACCAGCAGTTTCAGTAACTGTGAATTACCTACTTGCACAATATACACAGTACACATAATGTGCACAAACACACGCACAACATAACTGCATGCATTTTTTTTTACTAAAATATAGCTTCAGGTTCAGAGACCTTCGTCCAGAGTTGGTGAGAGCCATAGCCACATTTGTATATTAAAGGTGGTCAAAAAGATAGTGTGTTAAATATAAGCCATTCCACCACACTGTCCTCTGGGTTCTAATGCTTTGAACAACAGCAAACACAAAGAAGAGAATGGAGCCAGGATTCTCTATAGTGACAAAAAAAATTCTTTTAGGTATAATATTCCCTGTTCTTTGCTCAAAATAATCTTCTGGAGTGGTTCAAGATGATCTTATTCTGTACCCAACTCTATTAATTTCTGCTACCATTATTGAGGAAAGCATGGGCACCATCCTCAGTGAAAGCCACATGCAATCTCTCCTCAAGCAATTCGAAAAGTAAGCTTGTTTGTCAGGTTTTGGTAAGAAGGAAAGAAACCTGCTGCTGAGCTTCCTCCTTGCATGCAAGTTATGCAGCCACAGTCCTGACCCACTGCTCCAGCTGGGACTGTGTCAGCAGTCCTGCAGGGGGCCAAGGGAGCACCTGGATTTCAGGACCCAACAAGCTCAGGAAAACAGAGCAGACAGGCAGCTGTACTTCTCAAAGAGATTCTCAAGACTTAAAAACTCAGCAAAACTTACTCAAGGAGCTTCAAAACTCAACCTCAATAGAAGAGACAGGCTCCAAGGAAAGATGTAATAGAATTGTTTATAATATTAATGAACTATAATCAACTTAGCATGCCTTGCATTGAAAACAAGCATACTTTGAATGCTCTGTAATTACCAAATGTTTTGCAATGACTCTTTATTGTGGTTTAGGACAATTTTTAAGACTATATTGTCATGAGCTGGCAATATAAATAATAATATATAAAAAGACAAGCCAACAATATTGACAATTTTTATATGTTCCCAGAAGATTTGTGAGTTTGATTCTCAGATCTGTTTCTTGAAAAACACTGGCTCTACAGCTCTTACCAAATGACTACACTCTTCTGAGCTCATAAGGCTATTTGCTTGAGAATCAAACAATGTAGCTTGATCCTAGATGTCTTAGTGAATTAAAAAAGAAAAGATGGCATTCCTACCAACAAAGCAAGTGGTTCTGGTATTCATTATGAGTTTTCTTGGTGTAACTGCTTGTAACGGTGCTGAGCTAGTCATAGTGTATCATACTTATTTATCAATATATTTTTAAGTTAGTTTAAAAAATGAAAGTTGGTGCAACAACAACAACACACACAAACACACACAAATATGCTATATAATTTCCATCAACATGAAGGGAAGAGGAAATGTCACCCTAAAAATGAAACCCCACCATACGCATAAAAACGTCAACAACACGAAAAGATTTACCTTCACAAGGGCTGTTAAATCTCATTGTCTGAGAACTGCTAGATCTTTGCAAGACGAAGCTTCATGAGCAACTGAATTCCAACAACTCAGAGTCTGTCTAAGCCCATTCCTTATCTGGAGAGCCAAGACTTTTTCCCAGCTAATTTCTTTTAATGTCTAAGACTGAACTGTAATCCTGCTCATATTGTCTTCTTTCCCCGTGACTTTGTCAGACAATCACGAGAAGTTTTATGCATTAACAATAGAGAGTGGAGTTACCGCAATAGATGACAACTCCATTATTTTTACTGTTTTAAACAGCAAGCAAACAATGCACTTAGTATTTTAGAAACAGACAAAAAATTAAAACAAATTCTATTTAAAAAAATAATTGCTTTATTGTTGCCACACCTTCCTGATCAGTTGCCCAAATCCTAAATAACTTCCAGAAAATAATTTACATACTGCAGCATAGCTTATCAAGCAAGGTGACACTTTTTTCATGGCCATCTGAGTCATTCCTTGGTACCATGATGGTGCCCTGTACTGGCATAAAGTGCCATGCCACAACATTCCCAAACCCTGTGATGGGACTGCAAGCCCTGCCTGCCCTGAGGCCTGTCTCATGTTGGGATGGGGATGAAGCTGGTCGATTTGGAGTGGGACATCTCTCTCCATGTGTTTAGGCTGTGGCTTGGGCTTCTGTTGTTGGTGAAAGAAGTCTGTCGCCTGCTATTGCTGTTTGAATCTTCTTTACTCAGCGTTTGCTTTATTTTTTGGCAGCAAGGGAAGCTCTGTAGGCAGTCTTGGAGGAGGTGCCCACTGAAGAACATGTAGATCCACGGGTTACAGCAACTGTTCAGGCTGGCCAGCAGAGCCGTAACAGTAGTCGCAGTGTTTTCAGAATCTGGAGAGGGGGGAAAAAGTTAATTAATCATCAAAAGAACATGTGCACCATTCAGTCAGTTGCTTCATTAACCATTGGATTTATTTTCCTGAATATTCTAGTTCTAAATGTTGAGCTGCACCATTTGAAACAAATAATGAGAACATAATCAGTAAAGGTCTTATTTTTGTAAGGCTGACATTGAAATAAATGGGGATTTCTCTGAACAGACTTCAAAAAGCTATGAGAGATTAAGTTATGGGGTAATCCATCCAAAATAATGATTTAGTCACATTTCCACTGATGTGTATCCATGTGTTGATAAGCCCCTGCTTTTAATACTGAAAGTTTTTTCCAGACCCTGGGAGACAATGGTAAAATTTCCGCTGCTGTCAATAACACTGAATTTTGCTGTATATATTTGCATGCTGAAAAGTATTGAATGTTCAAATAACTACTGGATTGTCCATCAAATCTGAATTTTCTAAGTTGAACAAGTTTACTTAGGAGGAAAATGGAACTTTGCACTATGGCATGAAAAAACTATGGTGTTCTACCTTCAATAACTAGTTAATAGTTAGATCAAATACTCTAAATATGCATTTAGTCTAATCAATTAGTAATGCCTTTTTTTTGTAAATATTGTATCTTCAAAAAAGTATAATTACTGTGTTATGCAGTTGCATAGATTTAAAGAATCTCTTCAAACAAACCTATCAAATACCCATCTGTGCAATTAGATTTAATTTCCTTTGAATTAAAAAAATGAATCTATTTGTTTACTGCAAGCCTTTATTTCTCTATAGAGATCTGCATTATAGGCTTGACTTTAGTCCGTATTAGAGGCAATCAACGCTCTCACTACCACAAGTGATAATTTGGGGATATTAAAAAAAACCAAAGAAATTATGGATTCCAACATTTTGATTTGCTGCTCTCTCATTATGAGAAAACAGAATATATGTCACTATGCTGCCTACCATTATCTGTGTGATAACTTTTAAACTCACCAGGTTTTTTCAGCCATATTTAACAGCGGGACAGGCATCTCCAAAGTCTAAATTGTCTAACAGAATGCATGATTCGTGAAAACCTTGACTAATGGAGCTACTCAGAGGTGACTGCCTCGCTGAGAGGAAGGGTTCAGGGTGTGCTCAACCCTATTGTTAGACAGCAGATACAGGAAAGAAGACGTAATAAGTTCTCTCTTCATGTAACTGCTCCCACATATGTGTGTGCATACTTCTCAACAATGCTAAACATCTCTAAAGTTTTCATATCGGCAGCTTCAAACGGACGAAAATATTGCTGGTTGAAATTACGGCAGCAAATACTCCGGTTTCCATCCGCTCGTTTTGCTCGGGACGAGAAGGCTGCAGCTGCTGCGCCTCTCCGGAGGTGCAGCCGCCGCCAGCAGCCGCTCCGGCCGCTCCCGGGACAGGCGGAGCCGAGCGCCGCGGCCGCCGCTGGTCCCGGGGCCACCGGGTCCGGGACTACGAGCGGGGCCGGCGGGGCGGCCCCGAGGGCGGCGGCTGCCCAGGGCTGTCTCTTCTCCTCCACAGGGCTCCTAGTCGGTATTCCCCGGCGGGAGTGGGACCCGTCCGGGCCCAGGAGGACGCGCCTCGGTCCCGCTCTCCACTTCCGCGCCCCGTGTCCCCCACGCTCAGCTCAGCGCTGCGCAGCGCCCCGGGACAGCGGCTGCGCCCCCAACGCCTGCGGGGCGGCAGCTGGGGACAAGCGGCGGCGTCACCTACCGACCCAGGGGAAGCGCTGGTCCCAGACGGACCACATCTGGATGGTGAAGAAGGGCGCCCAGCAAACGATGTACACCGAGACGATGACGAAGGTCATCTTGACGGTGCGGATCTTGGCGCGGGAGATGGTTTTGACATTGCTGACACAAGGGGCGAGCAGCAGCCCCCGTCGCGGGCCACCATCATCACCTGCCCGCCGCCCGCAACCCGCGGCTGCCGCCTCCCCCGGGCGCGTCTTGCCCCGGACGTTGCGCCAGATGCGGTAGCAGATGAAGCCGTAGCAGATGATGAGGATGAGGACGGGCGCGATGAAGATGCCGCCGGTGATCCAAGTGATGTAGGCGCGGGGGCCCCAGGGCATGATGAAGTGCGCCCAGCAGTCATAGACCTGCGAGCCGCGCTCCACTTCGCTTAGGGAGAAGATGAAGTACTGCGGGGTGCTGAGCAGCAGGCTGAGAGCCCAGGCCGCCGCGATCATCCCGTACGAGCGCTTGGTGGGCTGCTGCAGCGTCTTCAGCGGGTGGCAGACGGCGATGTAGCGGTCGGCGGTCATGGCCACCAGCATGTACGCCGAGGCGAACATGCCGAAGACCTGCAGGTGCTTGACGACGCGGCAGAGCCCGTCGGGGCCGTGGAAGCGGTGGGTCACCTCCCAGCAGAGCTGGGGCAGCACCTGGAAGAAGGCCACCACCAGGTCGGCCAGGCTGAGGTGGCGGATGAAGAGGTGCATGCGGGACGCCTTGCGCGGCGTGCGCCGCAGGGCCAGCAGCACGCTGCCGTTCCCCACCACCGCCACCGCGAAGGTGACGGCCAGCACCGCGATCTCCAGCTTCGCCAGCTCCTCGTCCCGCCCGAAGGGGTCCCAGCCGTCCAGGCTGCCGTTCGGCGACCCCGACCACGCCTCGGGACTGGGGCTGCTGCCGCCGCCGGGCTCCTCCGCCCGCCACCGGCTGCCATTCCCGGGCGAGGGCACAGCCCGGGGGGAGCCGGAGCCGCCGGCGAGGCGCATGGAGGGGGCTGCGCGGTGGCTCCGGCCCGGCCTGGCCCCCGCACGTCCGCTCGCCCGCCTTTCCCCCTGCGGTGGCCCGGAGCGCCGGGCCAGGTGCCTTTATCCCCCGGCCGCGGGAGGCGAGGCGAGGCGAGGCGCAGGGGAGCTCCCGCGCCAGTGGCTGCCCGGCGCCTGACGCCAGCCCCCTCCTTCCCCCGGCCGCCGCCGCCCGCTCGGGACCGGGGCCGCTCCGCCCCGAAAGCGCCGCGCCGGGAGGGAGAGACACACACAGCCCTTCCCGTCCCCACGGAGCCCCGCGGGATGGGACAGCGGGAAGGGCTGCTCAGCCGGAACGGGGCTCCCGGAGAGCTCCCTCACCGTCAGGTAAAGCAGCACTTATAATTGCGAGTAAAATTGTCGTAATCGTGCAGAGCAAATAGGGGTCTGTCAGCCTCAGCCTGCACGCCCTGATCTGGCCTCTAGCCAAGGCTAAGAGCTGGTTTGGTCCTGAGAGAGCCCGCCTGGTCCTTTGGTATTTCACTGTTATGCTGGGATTAACCCCAGAGAAGTAAATTATTAGAAAAAATAGCGCAGAGTTTCAAAGCAACCTAATATTTCTGAAGATTTCAGGACTTCTTCTCAGAAAATAAATGTCATCCAAGCTTTAGCATAAGTCTAACTACACATTTCTGCAAGTACAAGCAAAATCTACATTTACTGGACAGTTTCTAGCAGTGGGCCATTAAAATTCTTGTTTTAAACATGGGTTAGATGAAGAGTTTTCCTGCCTTTGGTAGAATGAATGAATTTGATGAAAATTTTAGTCCTGTTGTCATGTGTGGATTATATCCTGATTTCACTGAATTTGACCCTTCATTGAGAAATTCCTTCCTTCAGCCAAACAAAAACACATAAGATCACAACAAAGAAATACTATGTTGGATACCAGCCTTACTGTGTTTTTAATAAAACTCCCTCAGTCTCCTCATAGGTGATTGCAGTCAAATTCAGTTACAAAAAATACATGGGAGAATGAAAAATGGGGAAGAATGAAAGATTAAATCTTACTTCTTAAATTAAAAAGATATTTCCTAAATTTTTGACTCCAGAAGAGTTTTAAAGTTTAAAATGCAAGATGATGAGCTTCTGAACATGTTAGCATCGTGCAAGACTTTATTCCAGGCTTTTTTCCATTTTCTGGGCTTTTTAGTCCCTGAGAGGGTATGTGCACCCACCCCAGTGGGTGGGTTTAGGAGTTTAGGAGAACACCTGCTCCTACAGTGCAGATAGTTATCATGTGTTTTCCAATTCAAACTGCAAACCCACCCAAAATTTGGAAATATAGTTAATAAATGTGGCTATCCCAAGTTTCTAGCAAACTTACTTCTTTAAATCTGCTTTTGTTCCAAAACCTGATTTTTATGGACAGTTCAGTGCATGAGTGTGACTACAGGTTTCAGGTCAAATAGGTGGAATTAAAGCCGCATATCATGAATCTCACAACACCACACCACTACCAAGGCTTCATTCACATTCCTTGCCTGTCTCTCTGACATGTTTTACAGGAGTTGAATATGACATAAATGAAAAGTGTTTCTCAGGAAACTCTAACAGATCTTCTGCTGTGCAAACTATGCAAGGATCATGAAGCTCTATTCACTGCTGGGTATGTCATCCATTAACAGAAGATATGATATCCAGGTTTGACAGAGACATATTTTTAGCAGCCAGACAACAAGATAGACGTGGTTGTATTAGTTCAGGGAACTGTTTGTCAAGCCCGCATCAACTCAGAAATACTCCTTTTCTAACCCATTCTTTGTTCCTCTGAACGGTGTTTATAAGAAGGTTTCCAGAGCAAAGGGCTGGAAAGTTGCCTGATTATCATTGCACAAGGCTGTACCTAGTGATTGCATGCAATGTTAAGCATGATACTGATAATAATTTTTACTGTGTTTTACTCCATCAGACAGAAATAATCTAGGACTAGTCTTGATGTATTTGATTGTTTCATTTGCCAAATTGGTCAAAATTGATGGTTTTAAAGATAACAGACCTAAAGAGGCTGTTGCAAATTCCTTTGTTTCAACAAACTTGGGTAAGTCAGTAATTTAAAAATACCCTCCAGGCAAATTCACTTCTCCTAAGGTTTCTATACTAGATTAATCAGCATCTAGTCTGATCTTGGTTGCTTAGTCCTAAGAGTATTGGTGTTCTTAAAATTAATCAGTACTTGTGGAATATCCTTCCAAAGAGAAAAATTGCCACTGGGAAGGCTGATAGAGGAATTTAACATTTCTGCCCTGAGATCCACCTGGAGTTCAGGTTGGAGCTGAACTGAACTCTTAGTAAAGAAAATTGAGACTGCTTTATTTGTTGTCACTAGGCACACACTAGCTTTCTATAGAAGTAAGAATGGTAAGGATTTCTAGAATGTTCTCTGCTGCCATGCAGGTTTCTATAAAAGTGCTTGAAGGTTGTCAGATATCTTTCTGAATGCTGAAATCATTGAAGACTGAATGGCTTCTGTAAAGTATTCATAAACCTAACTGGAACTTGATCCAGCGTGTTGCCAAATGCAGCTGTTTTCCATTCATTCCTTATTGTTGTGGTGGTGACTTTACCTACAGACTTAGCTTCTTCCTCCAGGCAAAAAGAAATGCTCTGAGTAAGTCAAAGACTCAAGATTTTACTCCTGGGAACTTGATAATGATTTGTATTCTGCAAGATAAAAAAATGGGGGGATGGGGTGGAGGGGGTCAGCTTTCAGCATAATCCTCTTCAGGAAAACTAGTTGTTTGGAATTTTAGTCAAACTATGGTTGTCTGCCAGGTTTTGTGAAGAGTTGCTCTAGCAATCAGAGTTGCAAAAATCAATATAAGCCAAAAAAGTCAAGCTTTTAAAATAAATTCTTCATGCAGGATAAGGGTTAAAGCACTGCTAAAAAAAGAAGTCTGTTTATTTGTGGAGGATTCAGCTGCCTTGTTAAAAAGCACATTAAACATCTACATAGATATGAACAGCTGTCTCCTGCAATCTGTCTCCAAGTTCAAAGTATCTGTAATGCTCCCTTTGACTGACACAATTTAGTAAATAAGGATGAGTTTGATAGGCCTTCCCAGAGCACCATAAAACTTAGATGCTCCAGATCCCAACCTTTAAATCCACAACTATGGGAACCAAGCATGGGAAAAAGCCCATGTGTTGAGTGAGTGACTACTAAAATCTGGGGTCGCCAGAGAGGCAAGCAGACACGCCATTCATTTGCCATCCCTGTGAAGGAAATGCCACCTATAGACAGATGGGAGCACACAAAGCAGACTCCTGAAAAAATACCAAATCCTATTGGTCTAGCTTTTGGGATACCAGAGCAAAATCAAGTGAAGAATTGACCCAAACTGCCTTCAAAATAGATTACAAGTCTGAATTTAGGATTCTGAAAAGATACAGTACAAGACCAAGAGATAAGTTAGACTAAGGGCCTACTCTGGAAAACACAAATTAGGAAAGCATCCTTAAGAGACAGAAATTCAAGATTAGCCCTCACTATTCAGTTTGCAAAAGCCCATTTCAGTGTTTGGAAGTGTTGATAAGTGGCCAGGGGGAAAAAAACAGCTTTAAGGTTATTTCCCAAGTGTTCCTTTGCTTGTTAACTGAAAGCATAATTAGATTCTGGTATTTGTATATACAGGAAGTCACATCTGGCCATCCCTGTCTTACTGCATTTCTTTTCATGACGGCGTGTTGTGATTTAACCACAGTCAACAACTAAGCACCAACAGCTGCTTGCTCAGTCCTCCCCAGCGGGATAGGGGAGAGAATCAAAAGGGAAAACACATGGGTTCAGAAAAGGACAGTTTGATAAGTAAAGCAACAACCATGCATACAAGCAAAGCAAAACAAGGGATTCATGCACCACTTCCCATGGGCAGCCAGGTATTCAGCCATCTCCAGGAGAGCAGAGCTCCATCACGCACAGAACTGACTTGGGAAGACAAATGCCATCACTCTGAACATCCCAGCTTTCCTCCTTTGTTCCCCAGCCTTATATGCTGAGCATGAAATCACATGGTGTGAGATATTCCTGGGGGCAGCTGTCCCAGCTGTATCCCCACCCAGCTCCTTATGCACCCCCAGTTTGCTCACTGGTGGGGTGTCCTGAGAAGCAGAAAAGGCCTCAACTCTGTGTAATCACTGCTCAGCAGTAACAAAAACATCCCTGTTATCAACAATGTTTCCAGCACAAATCCAAAACATAGCCACATACAAGCTGCTGTGGAGAAAATCAGCTCTATCCCAGCCAAAAGCAGCACCCAGAGGTTGGCTGTGGTGTTCAGGCAGTATTGCAGAGGGAGCTGTGTGCATTTACATGTCACCAGAAGAAGAAGCATGCTTCCCTTTTCCTTTTGCCTTTTTCCTTGCATCCTTTGTTGACCTGTTTGACAGCAATAAGGGCTTTCAGCATGCAGAGTTCAACCATTCCCCTGAAGAAATGTTAACACAGCAGCTTGTCTGGATTTCAAGGAAGTGAAGGAAATGGGTGTTTTAAGGCATGATTGTCATTTGTGTGTTTATAACTGTGTGGAAGGAACATATCAAAATGACATGGTGAAAGCTCCTGCCTTTCCCCAACTGAATCACGCTGATCAGATTGTCAAAGTGTCCAAAGCACAATAAAAATCTGTGTGAGATAGTTTAACTAGAGCCTCAGCCAGCAGACCTCTCATTAAATCTGAGGAATTAAAGTCATTAATCCATAAATCCACAGAATCATTTAATTTTGTCATTAGCAGAATAAGAAAAATTTAGAACTGAGCTTCCTCACATTATGCCTACCTGATGAAATTGTGTAGTCTCAGAGTTTCCAGACCTGAAAGAGATTTACTGTGCATTTTGCACTTCTATAGATATTGCTTTTGCTATTGTTTTTGCTTTAAGCACATAATCAATAGCTTTAATTCTCAGTTCTCTTGTTTCAGAGGTGTAAAAGGTTCTTATTTCCTTGAACCAGTTTCTAAATTACTCCAATCTAGAATTTCATTCCATATGTAAACTACTGTGGTGGGCTGACTCTGGCTGGATGTCAGGTGTCTGCCAAAGCCATTCTATCACTCCCCTCCTCAGCTGGACAAAGCTTCTCACAGAGGCTGTACCTCTTCTCTCCTCTTACCAAAGCTTTGTCACACAAACCCAATACACCTGCTGTTTCTATCACTGTGTTAACACCTACCTTCCTTATGCCTTTTACAAGTTTTGATTTATCTAAGGGCAATTGATTAATGACTCTTGCAATTTCTCCTAGTTAACATACACTTAGCCAAGCCAAAGGAAAACACTTCATAAAGTTTGGTGGCAAGAGTAATCAGTGAAATGAAGTTTAAGGGTTATTTCTGTGATATATTCTCAGAAGGCATTTGACATAGTGAGATGCAACTCTCTTAAAAACAATTATAGTACTAATAAAGATTCTGTTCAGTAGTAGGAAGTATACAGAAAATTTATGCATAACAATTTTTCTGAAGAATTTAATTGCAACTGACAATGGCACTATCAACTGATTGTAGAAAATTATGAATTTGTGTAATAGTCATTGTACAAAACTGCTTTATTTATGCCAGAATTATGCATAGAACTGAAAACACATTGTGTTCAAGAATACACTAGCAGAGCATTACTACTTCATAATTCTAATTGAAAGACAAAGCCACTTAACATTTATGGAATAAAAGGAATAATGCTTCTGTTAATGACAAAATTTATTTTAGTAGCTATCAGAAACATGTCCTAAAGCAGTTTAAATGAATTCATTTTGAAACTGTATGTATGTAATTTTTCTCATGGTGATCATTTTGAAGAGCCTGCTGGTATGCAATATTGGTGGTTGGTGCAGAATACTAATGCAACCATTTTGTAAAGAAAACACCTCTCAAATAATTTGTACATAAAATGTTGTGCAGCTGCATTCTCACCAGCTTGGTAGTTCAGGATCCTATCATCACAGTTATTTTTCCACTGCATTCCTGAGAAATAGGATCCAGTTTTTATCAGGCTGGAGAAGGAACAAGTGCCAACTAATCTTATGGATTCTTATACACATCCATTTTTACAATTTCTACAGAACTGTCCTCTGTGAGACTGTTCTCTCCATATAAAGCCCAATCCTCTTTGGAAGAAAACTGGCTAAAAGTATTTTAACCCAAATACTTTTTCATTAGAATGCCAATTTAAGGGCATTGAAGGCTGCAGAAATATTACTGTCTTTTACTTGAGCTGTGGTCTGCAATGTGTTCAGCAAGAAGAAGCAAAGAGCATATTCCCTACCTGTTTCCAGTGTGTCTTCTCTTACCATGTTTCCTGTCCCTATCTGAGCCAGCAACAAGCTGACCGTGCTGACAGCAGTCCCTTATCTGTTCAGGCGTCTCCAGAGAGAAAACAAAATGAGGAGTGGTATTGAGGAAGGCAGAGAAGAATCAGACATTGACAGTCAGAGAGAAGAAAGCTGAAGCACAGGTCAGGGAGGGAGGTTGGTTTAGGAGCTGTCTGTTGGGTAATGTGTGAGCATGTGAAAGGAGAATGCAAACAGTGTGATGAGAAGCAGCTCTGTGTCTGAGGCATGGCCTGGAGATGCCCTGATGCCTCATCCTTACTTTTATGCACTGATGAGGTAGATTTGGGGGTTGAAGAAGACCAGCAGAAGAAAGCAGAGAAAGGGAATGATCAGTTATATTTATATGGTGCACTGAGTATCTTGGCTGCTGATTTCATGGCAGGTTTGTTTGGCTTTTTAAACACATGTGGGTACTGACTGATGTTTAGCAGCCCTAGATCAAAAATGGCCTGACTTTTGTATAGGTATCCAAGTTGCTGTTGCATAAATTGTACCATGGCAAGTACTTAGACAGGGAGAACATAGTGATAATAATTACTGCAGCTTCAGGGCCCCTTGAGGTATTCTTGTCTTATACTTTAGTACAGTTTATAATTTTCACTCCAAACAAGTTCTTTACCTGGTAGTTTTAAGCAGACTATCTTTGCACTTCCCTTATCATCATATTTAGCAGCTCTATATCATATTACATTTTACTGTTCCTTTTATGACCAAAGGAAAATTTGTATGCTTCTAAGATAAAGAAGGATAATAAACCAATAAATTTTAGGGGATAGGAGGTATTAACAAACTGGCTAGCATGACATGAGAGGAAAAGCATTTCCATGAGATATAGCCAAGCTATAAGACAAAGCATAAAATTTTATGTCTAGTGAATAAACATTTTTAATGGTTTCTGGGTAAGTTTTGCCATTGCACTGCTTATGCTTGATTTGCTAATATCAGGACTGGTAAATCAAGTGAAATGTCTTTTTTTTACTAGAGAAAATAGATTTTATATTTTAAAATTTTTTTTGTCAGCTATACAGGGAAGAACAGAAGTGACTGCAGTAGAGTAGCTAGATCCAGATCACAGGGCAGAGGAGTAAAGAAAATTTGGAACAGAATTCTACTGCTAGAATCCGGGACATAGAGTTTTTCTGAAACTTTTTTAGACTTCTAAGAGCGTTTATATAGGAACATTTTCAAAATGACAAAAGAAAAGGCTTTTCTCTTCTCCAAAACTAAAAATGAAATCTTCATAGAACTGATTGTTATGGAAAGCTTCCATTAGTGTTTGCATCCAGTGGTATTTCCTGAATGACTCTATCATTTACTGAAAAGTAAATGGCACTGTTTCATACTGGTTGCGATTTTCTTTTAATCTCTTCTAACAGGTATGGAAAACACTGTGTTGCATATTTCATCTAGGGAAGCCATGGGAATTACCAGGAGAGTGTGTATAAGGAAGGATGTAGTACATGTGCAAATACAGCAGCAACATCCAGAAGAAGCCTTCAAACATTGAACTAGTTAATTTAATGACATTACAACTATAGGAATTTCAGTAAAATGTGTGATGCAAAGTCACATTTGTGCTTGAATTCTTAGGTAGTTCAGACCTTGAAGAGATTTGGTGTGCTGTATAAAAGTAAGTTCATCAATATTGTGGACTTAGTGTTTAAATTGGCTGCTGTTATGTGTTTCACTCCTTCCAGTCCCCTGTCTACAATGTAGCAATGAAGTCTCCTAATACATTTGTACCATCTATGCCCCTACTTGTAAGAATAGCGATTTTCTCTAAAATCTTTCCCCTTCAACAGTATGGGTCATCACTATCTTATTATCTCAAGTGGGTACTAGGATGCTTGTCCCTGTTTTGAGCAAGACAACATCCTTCTTCTGTCGCTGTCACCATCACCACCACCAGTATGAGAGGAGATGCAGTTAAAGAGAGATGACCTGATCTTTCCCAGGAGGCTGAGTCTGTTATTTCGGGGGACAAGTGTGTCCCTACAGTTGCCACAGAGCACACCTACCGCTAGAAAAGTAATTTAACTCTCTATTAAATAAGGTAGTATTTTCAATTAATATTTCAATATATTTCTGGGTAGTATTCATGTTGATTTGTGCTAATGTTATTTATTAAGTCCTTATTAAGATGAGTAGATGAGATGAACTGCCATTTTCAGTTTCAGTCTTCAGCTCTTGTAGGGATACAGCTGCTGCTGGAGCATGGCTTAGTGTAGTCCCCTGTTAATACAGCCTCCCTTTCAGCTACTTCGTTATCACTCTGTGCATTACAAACATTTCCAAGTCATTTAACTAGAAAATACCATGCCAACAAGAATCAGAATTGTACAGAAGTCTGCTCTGGCCAGCCACTAGAAGAAGGATCAATATAAGATTTCCAATCCCAAAATATTGTGAGAAGAAAAGTTACAGAGACTCCAGAGCTAACAACTTCTCTTCACTCAACAGGTTTCTACAAGAAGATAGGATAACTACAGAGCATCAAGATGAGCTAGACACCTAAGCACTATTTCGTCAGCTCAGAGGCATCAGTTATACTGCAGCTTCCCAAATGAGTTTGCCAAAAAACAGTACAGCTTTTAGGTTAAATAACTCCCTTTAATAGCTGCAGTGTGATGTAAAACATGGCACTTGATAATTTAAATATGAGTAGTAATGCCCATTAACAAATTTTTATCTTGAAAGTTGACGAACTAGCCTCAGTAGAAATCCTTAGCAACTATTAGTTTGCTGAAGGATAAATCTTTTAATGTGTCCTTTGGAGTGTGCTTCACACAGTTCCACAGATGCTTTGGAGAATAATGATTGTAACTAACAAACTGACAGATGTGCCTGAACGGGTATTCAGAGGGGTCATTATCAGAGGGGTCATTATCATTAGGTCTGCTCTTTCTTGCTTCTCTGGATGATGATGATGATGATGCATGTACTTGAATAAAATTACTCTGCACTACATTAAATCCTTACCTGCCTGACAACCTCAATAAAGTTCCTATTAAAATCAGCAGGGAAGAACTCTAGATAAACTCAGAAAATGCAGTAAGGAATGGCTTCACAAATTTTAGCTTCTATGGTGGTAGTGTAGACAGAGAGACAAATTAGTATTGGCTTGTAGATTAATTAAGCAATACAGGCTTCCACAGCATCACTGTGTACTTTTATGTTTACAGTTTTTAGTCCAATATGCAATAACTTTGATTTTAAAGTGCATGATGTAAAAATGTTGCCTGATTGCTCTGCATGAAGAGGAAAATTCTCTATCCCATTACCAGGTTCACTTAGCAACAAAAGCTTTTTTCTGAAAGGATTTTGTTTTTCTGCAGAATGAGATATTTCTTTGGTAGTAGGAGCAAACCTAGATAAAAATATGTCGGGCTATACAGACCTCTTTAGACTTCCTGGAACCAAATGATAAGACAATTGCCAAGGAGCTGTTGTGCACATTGCACAGTACTGTGAAACAAGCAGGTATACAGGGCAATAGGAAGAAGCAGAATGGGATTTAATACAAGCTAAAGTCTTAGTGGCTTTGTTTCACTTCCAAGAATGTGAATAGAATTTTTTTCCTAAATGCGTTGAGATGTGTGGATACAGAAAGAGTCTTGGTGTAACAGGTGATGCCACAAGGTACAAAGCTAGGCAGACTGAGCTGTTCCATGTATGTGGTGTCTAATCTAATGTTTGCTAAGAAACACTGTAGATTTCCTTATGATACTGTGATCATATCCAAATGTTTCTTATGACAACTCAAGGAAATTAATTTCCTTGAACAAAATCAATGCATGTTTACAACCATTAAAAGAAATGTATGCAGCATTTTCCCTTTGCTTCTTTTTCATAGATTTCTTATCTTTCTGGGTTTTATAACAAAAAACAACCCCCCCAAAAACCCACTATACAAAGACTCAGAGCATGTACATTTCAGATGCCACAGAAGAGGCCTCCTGCACTTTGCAGAAGAATATGTAGAGTAGACAAAGGGTTTTGAATTGTTATCTCTTGTTTATCATTTGTGCACTGAATCAAGACAGCAGTGGGGCAGGTATCTAAATGCTCCTGTAGAACAGAGATGCTTTCCCAAGTCAGGAGCTCTGTTAGCCAGCCCCTACATAAATGGTCTTTATTTTCCGAGTCAACACCACACAGTAGCTAAGAAGCACTGTAGAGATTAAACACTTTTTTAGGGATTAAATTGCTTAGAGATGTGGACTATTTGCCAGAATGATACATGCCTAGCATTTTGGGGACTGAGACAAATTAACAAGTATAGCATCCCAATTCTTTTCTTGTGTCTAATACATTAACCCAAATATCACTTATATAAATAAGTGAACTCTGTCCTGCTTGTACTATGCATTTTGCAGAATTCAAGCTTTGATTTAAAAATAAAAAACACATAGATTTTGTAGGTATGAGAGTATATCCTATTTAGGCATGGAAGCTACTTTATAAACTAAATCTGGAGACAGTGTATAACAGTGGATCTGAGAGAACAGAGTTTCTCTTTAAAGACTCCAAACCTGGAACCCATTTATGATTTCAAGGGGCAATAAACTAGCATATAACTTTTTTACTAAGGGATAACAAGCTCATTCTGTTTAAATCCATTTTAGGGAGGGAATAAACTGTGCTGCAGCAGAGGAAATGCAGAGATGACAAGAGAAGAGACAAGAAACAGGGAAGGAAGCAAAGAGAATGGAAGAAATGAGGAAAGATCAAACTCCATTAAGTCAACATTGCCCATAATTAGGAAATATCTGAGGTTTTAGCTGTAATGGTTAAAGGCTAGAGGAGAATTTGCATATAGGTAAAACCTTACAAAAGGAAAGCCTTGTGAAACCATGGCTCAGGCCTGTTACTTCAGCTAAGTACAAAAGGACTATGGGAAAGTGGCTCAGCTGAATTGGAGGTAGAAAAACAAGTTATTCAACCACTGCGTGTTCACACCATGGTGTGTGGTGGTTGGATGAATTATGTTTGTTATGATTTAAAACTGTGTAGCTGATAATGGGGTAACTGCTTAAAAAGGCCTGTTTTTTGCAATAAAGTGGCTCTCCTCTTCACCTGCCTGGGAACTCTGCGTTGCTTTTCTTCATACAGAGAAGAAGTAACATCTGTAGGTGATTGTACTGGTTTGAGAGCAAAACCAGTGAGAGACTCCAAGTCAGAAATACAATTAATTAGGAAAAGGGAAAAAATTGGGAAAAAAAAGAATGAAAGCCACTGACAAGGTCAGAACACAACCTGATATCCTATTGGTCATGGTGTTGGTAGCAGTCCAGTTAGAATGGCGGCTGCAGGCCTCCTGGAAGGTCCAGTGGTGATAGATGGGCCTGGTCTTCCTCTGGGAGTCCAGTGAAGAAAGGCTGCTTGGTGTCCCAAATCTCAGGTTTTTATCCAGATAGAGGGGCTTGGCTCCTCCCCCTGATGAAGCATTTTCCAATGGGATGATGTAAGTTTGTCACTGGACTCAATGGCCAATTAGCAGAAAAGCCCTCCCTGGAGGGAGGACGGGTGGTGGGAGAGATAAGGGAATTGCTCTTGCTGGTTTCTTATCAGCTGGCTTATCAACACAAGATTGCATCACTTCCCCTCATTCCAGTTCCAGCAGATGGTGATAGAATAACACACTTTTGATTACATTTTGTACTGTAACCCATGACAGTGATATCACTACTAATGATTTGTATCAGTTGTTTTAATGAATCTTTTTACCTTTACCTACCAATCTGGCCTCTGGTACTGACAACCACAGAGGTTTTATGTCAGAAAGCTTGGTGATCTTGGGTTTGTGCTTCTTTGCTTTTGTTTGTTGAAAGTACATTAAGGAAATATTGACTCCTAATTTTTCAGGATTTCACTGAAAATTCTTTAATCTAAGCCCCTCAGACTTTTCATTTTCCTGTGAAAAACTTACCATTGTTTAATGAGGAGAAAAGATAATTGAAAATTAACATTCTTTCTTGATGGGTCATTTTAATATGCCTTATATTACCTTGAACATGACTCTATTTTTCAAGCAAAAAGATTGAAATATAAACTACTAACTTCACCAAATGAGATTATTTTCCAACTTAAAGGACTGCCCTGGCTCACAACTTCTTTTCTTATTGCCTAACTGCTGAACTAGTTTGCAATGATTTCCTGCCACTACTTCAGCAGAGAAAAATTTATGGAGTAAGGGGAATCACACTAAATATACTGTGAATCCTGTGATAGAGATCTCACTGGCAGGAGCTGCACTGCAGCTTTATAAAGTCTCCTGTAGTAAAGACAGCAGATGTAGTAACATCTGCTGAAAAGTATTTCAAAGAGTGACCAGATATGCCTCCAAGATGCTGTCCCCACTGGGCACAGGGAACAAATTCAGATGGGTGCATTGATCTCCCAACAAGACTGAATCCATCAGGCGCCCCCATTTTGCTCAGGGTTACCCCAAAAACTGGAGGTTATTTAGCATTACTTCTCCGGTCAAGGCAAGTGATATTCTAAGCCCCGGCCATCCTCCAAAGCTTCTGAGGGTTAGAGCCAGCTTTATCTGGACTTTGTGGAACTTCTGAAGCCCCAGCATTCTTAAAAAGAGAATGTCTACATGCCATTCATCATCCAGAAGCAAGATGTGGTATCCTCTGGGTGATCCTCTGGGTGTTCATCTGTATGAGGTTCATAGTCTAGGGAAGATAAGACAATTCCCTGAACAATTCAAGTTGAAACTTTTATGCAGAGGCCACACAAAATTATTGGTTGCTGTGACAGAGCCTTTGAAGCAGGACAAGGTGCAGAGGAGGCTGCAATAGTAATAGGGCACGGTGAAGCAATGTCGAGGTGCAGAACTCAAAGGATCCTGAGGTCCATCTAGGCACAAAGTAGCTCAGCAAGCTGACAATAAATAGCCCAAGCAAATCTTGTCTTGCACAGAGGGGACCGGAAATATTTTGTGAATTTGCTTTTGTTGTGTAGTTCAGAGAGGCACTGCAGAAAATGTGTGAAGAGAGAAAATAGTAGTGGGGACAAATTGCTGGAAGCAAGAAAGGAATGAAAAGTGAAGAATCTAATGGAAAAGTAGGGATGGAGTTGGGCAGGAAGAAAATGCTTATCAAAAATACATCACAAATAAGAGACAGCAATGTAAGGAGGGGTTGAGGTTACACATGTCAGGGACACAGAGAAAGGGAGAGAAAACAGATCTGTTTCCTGACTCTTCTTAGGGTAAGGCAGAAGGATATCGTGGCTTCTGTTGTAGTGTTTGCTAGGGCTGTGATGGCAACAGATGGCCTTTTGTCCTACTTGATGGTGTCTGTTGGTGAGAGAATGGGGGAAAGCAAGGTCAGAGTAGGTGCACAGGGCCTGGAAGACGTTAATGATGCTTCTGCTATGAGATGCTTCCAGAAATTGTTAGGGCATTAGCAGCGACCATGACATGTCTGTATCCCAGCGTCTATGTCCAGCTGCCCAAAACTCTATTCCACTGAGACCATGAAGGATGCAGGATCAATTTCAATGTGTGAGTGGACTGGGTTCAAAAGTGTTTAGGACTCTTTCCAGGGTCACTTCAAGTAGACACACAATTTGGATGCAGCTACCTTAGTTTGCAGGCAGCAATTTTCATTATACAGACACACACTAAGCTTGCATTTTGCCATGTGGTCAGAAATCATTGTCAGGNTCCCTCTGGTTACTAATATGGTAATAGACCTGGTCCTCTTGCAGGCAACTGAGTTTATCTGGGACAGAATCAACCTCTACTCCAGCACCTGACAGGTTTGATCTCCTCTCTGCAGCTCCTTGCATTGATCACCTGTATATGGGCCTCCACATTCATTCTGCTGCCTCTAGATGACCTATATTATCACCTATGAAAAAGTGTTACCCTGAATTTCTCATCACCTTTGTCCCTTTAGAAGTTGCAAAGGGCTTAAAACAGCTTGGTGACTGTGAGCTCTGCTCTGTAACTCTGTAATTCATT
Organism: Anthoscopus minutus; assembly: GCA_013399455.1. NCBI lineage: Eukaryota > Metazoa > Chordata > Aves > Passeriformes > Paridae > Anthoscopus > Anthoscopus minutus. The sequence continues at coordinate 3,338 of VWYI01014812.1, read as the reverse complement.
GGCATCATGGGTAGAGCTTGGAGAGAAAGGGACAGCAATGTGTGTGCATACAGTGTGGTACTGCAGAAGCAATGGCAGTGCAAAGCATTGCCCTACTCGAGAACATACAGTCAGACCCTATGAAAATGCAAGAAAGAAGGGAAAGAAAGAATGCTTTGTGAATGGCAGGTGAAGGTCAAGTGCACATGCTTACAACACACACTGACTTTCTCTTCTCTCCTGCTTGAAATGTGTGCAGGACTCAGCTCACAGGGAGAAACTGCCAGACCAGAGGGAAAATACCTATTCCAAGAACACAACATCTCATGTCCTTCTCTTGCTTTTTAAGTAGGCTTCTCATAGCCTCTCAGCATTAAAATAAACTGAAACTTGAAATACTTCAAGCCAGTACTGTTTTAATTTAAATTAATTTTATCCTCCTGTACTGTGGAATAAAGAAGTATTTGCAGGTACTTTAGGTAGAGAAGAGCTAAGATAAAATTTGGTTTTTATTTGTAGAAACCTCTTTCTGCATCAATAAAAATTGCAAAACCAATGCTTGCCATGTCCTAAATTCTTTCACAGGTTTCTGCTTTCCATCAATTTCAACAGATTCACTGACATCCAAACGCTTATAACTGCCATGGTAATGGGAGGCAGAACCATCCATTACCCAAACAAGCACTAACTAATATTTTAATTCACCTACCTTTATGCCTGGTCATCTTCTAGTTCTGCATGAGCACCTCCAACTCAGTTTCCTACAGCTGGAAATGCACCCGGGGTTTCTACACTATTCTAGACTATTAATAGTTACAACTTAAAAGATTTTAATTAAAATTTCATATTAAAAATACCAAACACACAATGGCTTGTTACTGAAGATAATTTCATATAAGTGCAGACAGTTTCACACAAAAATTCTTACATTTTCTTCCACTGAAAGAGTCTTCACTTCTCCTTCACCAGAAATGAAGTAACCTTCCGTTTAATGCTATATAGTAGATACTGGAAACACGAATGTCTCCCTTCTTGTCATTCCTTGGCCTACAGCTCCTGACTAAATCACCCACTTCCCTCTTCTGCCCTCAGGCAGTGTAAACAATTTCCCCTCACTGTTTGCTGGGATCCAAGAAACAAATGATAAACAGAATCACTAACATATTTGGAGATAGAATGCACGAGCTCTGGCCCTCATACTTTTCCTGAAGAAAAACGGGGAGTAAGTTGTGACTTAGCACCATTGCCAGAAGACATTTCCTACCTTCAAATCTTAGGTATGGAACATGTGTAAATCCCAAAATACAGAGAATTTACTGGAATTCTCAGTAAACAGCATCTCACAAAACATCAGCGCTCCTATGCACCTGGAGATGGAGACTTCCACCCAAAAGTCCATCCAAAGACAGAAAGATTGCATTGTGCTGAGGGGGAAAAGTTGGGAGATCTTTCTCACTAGACAACATACAGCACCAGGAGATCTATCAGAGAAACTACCCTTCTATGGGGTGGAAGGACAATGGTAAAAGGAGCAATAAATCCACATGTTCTTTCAGATGTTCCAGAATTGTCTTGCAGAAGCACTTGAGGCCTGGATGCAATGACACTTCTTTATATCACTTGGGGTTCCGCCTCTGTCCTGCCAAGAATGCAGCAAAAGTTACCCTCTTGCCATCTGGGCTGGCATGCAAGTGATCTTTTCAGCTGATTTGGTTGAAGCTGCTTGATTGAAGGGTTTGGCTCTTTCTGATGCCTCTCATGCTTACTTCCTTTGGTAAAATTAGGGCTTCACATGCAGTGTAAATCACCTGTAGCTCCAGAATCAATTTAGTCCAGTGAACATGACTGTGTTCTTCCCCTCTCCCATGCACACCTCCTCACCTGCTCCGGGGGGAACCTGCACTGAAGTTTGTGATCAGAGATGATAGAATCAAATTTCACAAGGTTTGAAAGAAACTTTGGAAATGATGACCCATTCCTGTACTCATTCATCCATGATTGTGATAAAATATTCAGTTCATAGAGTGTTCAGCATTGGTGCCTATAAAACCTGATGGTTCTGCTTGCTTATTCAGGTATCAAAAGCAAAAGGCAGAATACCCTGGGCACTTGTATTACCCTGCTGCCTTGTAGTATATTTAGTTCTCTTCTGCTTATGTAAGAAACCTCCTTGATGCACCCTTTCCATTTTGTGACACCACAAACAAGCAAAGAGCTCTCATATCCTTCATGAAACATGCACCACCCTTTCAAACCCTGCAGTAGACTACAATTCATTTTCATATTTGCATCAGAATATTTGAGAACAGGGTACCTGTCACAGGTACTTGCAGCTTTTGATAAATATGTGAGGCACAAAGTCCACTGTGCTTCCACATGACCTTCAAAACAAAGGTCAATCCATATTCTCAACACTCAGCACAGATGGTAAACTTGATACCACACTTCTGGCATGAAGGACTATCTTGGTGTCTAAAATAAAGTATAGATAAATACTCTAAATTTTGCCAGTATAGAATAACTTAAGGTAAAAGTGTGTTGTTGCTCCATGAATGATGATGCTGATGTGGAAGAGGTGAAAGTTGGCTGAGAAAATTATGGGACCCAGACACTTGAAGCAATAATTATTACCTTGCTTCCTGCTTGAATTGGACCTGGATTTTCATAGGAATGGAGCTCCCTGGCTACCTGCCTGTACTGAGCTGGCAGTGTCAGAAACAAAGCCAGCACACCACAACTGAATTTCTCAAGTCAACACAGAAAACCAAGCAAGCAGGTTATCACTACTCAATTCTGACACAGCCATCACTTCTCTCTGTACATTTTCAAAAGGGAGGGGAAAAAAAACCTAAACATGATTTACTAACTTGAAACTTTAAAGGGGGAAAGAAACGTGAACTTGAGATCAAATATATATATATTCAGGCAAATGAATGATAGAATTTTGGAAATAAGGTGTAAAGTTACCTACTGTACTTAAAACCTCAGAAAGCATTTTTCCTACTATCTGTTCCCTGTCCTATCTGTTAGCCACACAGTTACCTGATGACTTACAACAGGAGGACACATGCAAAAGCTAAATATAGCTCAGTCATAAGTGTTTATATTTGAAACATCTACGCAACTGGATACAAAACAAAGCCACTGCAGCAAAACACACACAAAACACAGAGAAACCCGTGACATGACACCAGCATCTGCAATCTGTGTATGTTCTGAGCAAAAGAAAACAGTTTTTTACTCTAAGTGTGACTGAACAGGTTGCTCAAAGAGGTTGTGGAGTTGTCATCCTTGAAGAGGTTCAGCCTGTTATTGGACTCAGCCTCTTGCAACTTGCTCTAGGTGACCCTGCCTGACCA
>VWYI01014806.1:0-22318 GCA_013399455.1 Anthoscopus minutus | reverse complement strand
TTTTAGAGTTTAAAATGTAACACAGTATGTAATGCAATCGTTCTTACAGGCTATATGTAAATTCTATAGAATGTATGTCATGTACTGGTTGGTTACTGTGAATCAGAGTATTCACCATAGAAGGAGATATAATGTATTTTAACAAGATCTTCACTCTCTTAATTCTTCCCTCTCCCTTGCCCACTCTTAATTTCCTCCCTCATGCCCATCTCTTTGCTCTCTTAATTCTCCCCTCTTAACTGCCTCTCCACCTACTTCTCTTAGCTCCCTCATCTCCATCCCCCGTGCTCTCTGCCCTGTCTCTTCTCTCTAGTGCTTTCTCTCTCTTTGAGCACGTTTACAGCTATAGCTGGCAGCCTAAATGGAGCTCTTCCACCTTCTACTTAAATAATAAACTGCTTATCTCAAGAGCAGCTTTTGCTTATAGAGACTTTCTTGGCTGTGGCACATTTATTAATCCTACAATCTAGATCATGTTGCTCAGAGCCCCTCCAAACTGACCTTGCACATTTCCAGGGAAGGGGCATCTAACACATCTCTGGGTCACTTGTGTCAGTATTGCACCTCCCTTTTTGTAAAATTTTTCTTTCTCATTTCTAGTCTGAAACTCATCGTTTAAAATTATTGCCACTTGTCTTATTGCTACAGGCTCTACTAAATCTCCCAAAGCTGAGTGAAAACTGATACTGCTATCAGTGGGAGAGGAGCCATACTAGCATGATGATTTCTGATACTGTGCTGAAACTGTAGGACCTAATGTTTTGTTTGCCATTCATATGGGCAAATTATGCTCCTGAACTCATCCCACACTACAGAGAAACACTCAAAGCTAAAACTTGAATGGAATCTCATGACAGCTGAATACAAGCTTGTCGAGGCTCCTCAGGTCTTCATTCACCATATTTGCCTTAGTGTAGGAGGTGGTGAGGAAATACAGGAGAACAATCAAGACTATAAAGGAAAGATGGAACCATTATTTTTTGTCCAATTAAATTTACTTCATTACAGTCCTTTGGAAGATATTGTTTAGGCTTCTCATTGGTGTTGTAAATGTTCCAAAAAAAAATACCATTTTGTGCAGAAATTTATTCTCAAGGACTTGTCAGCTAAGAAATAATGAGTGAGATAAGTGAATTTCTTCCAATTTTGCATACTTTCCATATTTTTGGACATATACAAATTTGATTTTAGAATTGAAATGCTGAATTTCATTTTTAAGGGAAGTTAATAATTTCATGAAGCTACATAAATCATCTGGCAGAGTTATGAAATGCAATAGCCCATGGCACTTCCTTTAATCTGCAAAGTGGACTTTTGTTGCTTTTATTCATTTTTCTGGGTCAAGCAAGTACTGTGCATTTTTAACAAAACTGTGGTGTGTTTTGTACATTTTTCTTACTTTTTAATCTTTTGGAAGAAAAGCCCATTACAAAATATTTTTTAAAACTATTATAGCAGTTTTCAGGTTTGATTTCACTACTGTCATAATGAAAGGCAGACACCTAAATGAAATGATGACAGAACCACATGATGGATCTGTAGCATCTTTTGCTACACTATCATGTTGAATATTATTCCAGAAAGTCAAACTTCCAACATAAAACAACCCGGTAAGGCAAGGAAAATTCTGAGTTATATTTCTTTAGAAATTTTGGTGGTAGAGAGGAAAACTGAAGATTTTGTACTTATTTTTCAAGGTATAGGGGGAGATATGATTAATGCTTACTTAGCCATTTATTATTTCTCTGCAGCAATTGTGCTGGCATTTCAACAGGACGTTGCTGATCTTGAAACAAAAATTGATTTTATTAAATTATTTATTCTTTTTTTTTTTTTTAGAAACATGCTCAAGTGACCCTGTATAATAAATACAGTTAAGTGGGGTCTATCACCAGATCTGGTCTTTGATTCCTTTTTCAGTGTTATAATCAAAGGCTAGATCTGGACAACTGTTCCTCTTTCTAAAGGGATTTTCCTAGGCATTGCCTAAAGAAGGTGAGACCAACAAAGTTTCCAGGTATATTATTGTGTTGTTGCCTTCCAAAAAACCAGGATTCAATAAGATGCATAATGATTTTCTTGGTTTTAGGAAAAAAAAATTAGGGAAAAATAAGTTTTGCATTTACCAGATACAGGTATTGTGAGAAAAATTTCACTAGTTCAAGGAAATATTTTTTGAACTCCAAAATACCATTAATTCTATTTTGATATTACAGACAAAATTGGTTTTTTCTGAAATTTTGAGTTATGCATTTGTTGTTATGCATCAATTCCAAGTATAACGTCTCGAATGAGATTTAAATTCTGATGAGAGAAACAGGGAAGACAAAGACAGGACAGGTTTTCAGCCTGTGAGCATGTTACCAAAATTAGGCTCATTAGATCTATTCTTGATAATCTTCAAACCCTCCATCTAGATGATTCCTGAAATTCTCAGGATTTTTTCAATAGCTTTGTAATATTTCAAAAGTTCCATGTAAAAGAAACTGTTATTTGCCTGATAAGTTATGCAGTAACTGAAATAAATGGTTTGATTTCAGAAGTGCTCAGCATCTTTTGCAAGGGCATAAGATCTTTCCAGGTTAATTGGAAGTGAACAAAGAGAAATATTATTAATTGAGAAAAGTAGAATATTTCAGTCTTCACAAAAATAATAATCCTTAATAAAAAAGTTACAACTTCTTACATTTATGTATTCATTTTAGTTTTTCATTCAAAATGGTTTTGGCAGGTTTGAAACCGTGAAAAATTATCACTCATTTCTGGGTGAGGAAAAAGAAATATTTGAAATCCAAAGACACCATGGCCTTACCACACAGGCATTAATATAGATGGAGCTCCTTGACAATGTCTTTGAGATTCTCAGTGGCTCTGGAGACACCATCTGTATTGCAATGGAACAATAATTCTTCGTTGTTTGGGCAAATACATATGCCTCTCATGCAGTATTTTTTTAAATGGAATATTTTGTTTATATTAGCAATCATATGCTAGTGCATCAGCTGCTATAAAGCCAAGGTGGTGGATTCACTGGAGTGTATCTGTCTACAGAAGTGAGTGATGAGTTGCATTAGAGAACAGTGCAGCTTTTTTATTTCCTTTTTATAAATTGTATATTTATGTTGTAAGAGTCTGTATTGTACAAATCTCAACACCCTTTATTAGAATTCTGCTTAGCCTGTTTCCCCACTCAGCTTTTTTCCTGACATTACACCATAACGCAAGGAAACAGAGGAAAATAACAATGTATTTTCAAGACTTACTCACAGCCTTCAGAGATGCTAAATCCAATGGCTGGAATCAAGCCAGAAAGTTTTGATTTTGGACAAATATTTACAGTTTTGCAACTTTGCATCTTTTCTGTGGGGTATTGTTGGTTTTCCTGGGATTATATGTAGTAAGTAATTGCAGATGGCTTTTAGGCAGTGGAAAGCAGAAAATGAGAACTTTCTTTTTTATGTTGAATTACATTAAAACTTTCAAGGTATAAACAAACTTATTTAAGAGACTTATACCATGAAAAGATTTATTACATTAACAGTGTGCAATTCTGATTAAAATGTGTTATTCACTTGTTCCCTCTTCATTCATATTCACTGTCCATTGATATTCATTCATTCATATCCATTCATATTCATTGTCCTTTTGTATTTATTTATTTTAAAACCTTTGAAACAGAATCTATGTTATTGTTCTAGAGCCATGGTGAAGTTACGACATTGTCACACCTGCCACTCCTAAACACAAACACAAGACTTATTTTTTATGATTTATTTTAAAATTTCGTATTTCTCATTGCTTGTGTGGTATTTAAGTCCTTTTAAGGCAGTCTCTGTAGGATATCCAAATGCTGTTGGTCTTACCTGAGTTTCTTTTCTCATGGACTGAAACTTTGCTTGAAGGAAGATTTCTGACTTTTTGTATTTATGGAAAACTTTTATTTGTTAATTTTGTTTAGAATTGGAAGGGTAAATGGAGGAAAAAAAGCCCCAAAATACTACTTCCCTCATCAGAGAGTGAAGGGGATGGAGCATGATGGTATGGTGGTAACTGACTCAGTGTATTGGTGTGAGTGAGGTTTCACTTACCTCTGAGTGAGGTTTCATTTGCCTCTATGGGAAATCTGCAATATTTAGTGCCATATTATACACAGCCCTGGAAGCATCAGGATAAAAATGAAGTATTTGTGAAAATCCAATAACATAATATATTCTTATAACAACTGCATTTTAAAATTACCCTAAAATAAAGCACGTTCTATTTTTTCCAACAGTTCTGCCCTAATTCTTCTGAAAGTCTTTTGTGTAATGTCTTGGGAAGACTTCAACATTTAGAATTTTAGTGTTCAATAGTAAGATATCCTAATGGTCTGTTTCATTAATTATATTTATCTAACATATCATTTAAATGAGCTGAAAATAGTATATGACATAATTTCATCATTCCTTTTTTCATTATTGTTAATTCCAAATAATGAAAATAAAATTAGGACAAATGCAATAGTAGTTACTACAGAAATACAGTCTTAAGTGGATGTTTTTCTGTTGGAAATTGTGCAGAAAATCATGCTATGAAAAGACAGTGTCCATAAAGGAAACAGGAATCTTGCAACTTTCTTTGAATAAAGGGAGAGAATCCACTAGGGCACACACATGTGGCATTTTCTCTCTCAAAGGTTTTGGAAGACACAGCCTTTTTTAAACTCCCAGCCACATGTTATAGGAAGATATTAAAAACTGAGTCCTGAAAATAACAGGCAAGGGACAAGGCCAATAAAATGAGTTGATTTAATTAGCAAGCAGTAGAGACAAGGTACAATGCATTGGGCAGCCAACAGAGCTGAAGCTCCCAAAAGTTGGTTTGAACCCACTTCTCATCAGGTACAGCTTTTTATACTTTTTTTTTTTCCTGAAGATCTCCGGTTGGCGGTTGTAGGAGGGGTTCTTCACTCCCCCGCTTCCTGGTTGTTGTTCCTGGGAAAGTCTCTGTTTCTTGTTAGTTTTATCTTTTGAGGTAACTCCTTTTACATATCAAGGTCGCTCTCTTGCTGCAGAGAGTTCGTTTATATGTTCTCATCTTGTCTCTAGAATNCAGAGAGTTCGTTTATATGTTCTCATCTTGTCTCTAGAATTTAGGGTTTCTGATCTCTTAACCTTTCTAACAAATCTTTTCTCTCCCTTTCTGGCTTTGGCTTGGAAACTGATAAGCTGCATTCTGATGTTAATTGCTCACAGTCTGGGTTTTCTCTCTTTTTCTTTAACCAGGGCTCAGTTTCGGTGTCCAGCAATTTTCGTAATTTCTTGCTCTCTTTTGCTTAGGTAATATTTGGGAAGGGTTTTATGTTCTCTCTTCAGGTGACCCTGCATTTCTGTATTGCAGAAATGGTTTTATGATCTCCTGAACAGACTAATTCTGATACACACTACACAACCTAATTAAAACAGGTAGACAAATGCTAACTAAAACAAGTTCTAATACACACTGAACAAACTAATGATAGACAGAGTCCATTACAGCACATGTTGCCTCTTCCTTTCCGCATTGGCTGAGGCACTGGGACCTGCCTACCACATATCCCCCACTGAACCTGTCATTTTACCCCAGAGTTCAGTGTCTGGGCTCCATAAAAATGTGCTGCTTGTATTAGAGACATCAAGATCCATTTCGAAGATATTAACACCTATACTTTCTACCATCAAATTGTTTGTAAAGACATTAGCACACATTTTTCCTATCATTCTGGCCAGGATGTGCAACAGAAATAACTTCATTCACACATTGCCTTGCTTGTGCAGAGAAAATAATTTCATGACACATGGTTCTTTGCTAGATTTTTTCACACACTTCTTCAGACAAAGCCCAGAGAAATTGATTGGTTCAATGTTCATTTGTCCCAAATCGCACAATTCTTAGTATTTGGTTTCTTATTTGCCATTGATCCTTTTGCCTTTGATGCTAATTAGCGTCTCATTCTTCATTCCCTTATTGTTCTTTTCCAAGACCAGGTGTCTCAGACACACCAGGGAGGACGTTCTGGTGTTGATGTTTGTTAATGGTTATTTCTCGTGCATCCTCTGGCAGCTCCCAGTCCATTGAGATGTTAAGCTCATCAGGCCTTGCCCAGGGAACAGTCTATTGAAAAGAAACTTCCATTGCCTTCCCCCTGGGCAAAGAGGGACAAAATTTCTGAGTAAAGTTAGTTTAAAAATTTTGGAAGTTGCATCATTTTGATAGGGAAGATTTGTGCTAATGTCTTTACAAACAATTCCATGGGTGAGGGTATGCATGTTAATGCCTTTGAAATGGGTCTTAATGTCTTTACCAACTTCAAGCAGCGAGTTTGTTACAGAATCCAGACAGTTTGACTCCCGAAACAAACAAATGGGTCTGAATAAGCCTGACTGTCCGAACTCTGGGGGGAAATGACATGTTTGACGAGGGAATATATTTAAGTGCTTCCAGAAGGCTGTACCTTTCTAATACTTCAGCCAATGGAGAGAGGAGGAGGGCAACATGTGTCTGGAAGTTTAAAAAGGAGGCTGCGTCCTCCAAAACCTTAAGAAAACTGACCGGGTATGTGCCCCAGTGGACTCTCTCCCTTTATTTGAAGAAAGTTGCAGGACTCTTCTATCTCCTTTATGGACATTGTCTTTTCATAGAATGATTTTCTGCACAAAACCAACATCCTGACCAGAACAAAGTAGTTCCCTTAATTCTCTAACACTAAAAAATGTTGTTGGAGAATTTAGAGTGTTTTATTTTCCTGCAGTTCCAGTGACATTTCTGCTCTGGCAATCATAAGCCTGTGTTGTATTTTGCCAAGGGAGACGGTTCATTTTCCTCTCCAAGGCTGGCAATAATATTCCTCTACTATTGGTGCATTTAGCTAAATTTGCAAGAACCTATGTGATGAGTGTTTGAAGTGCCTTGGAGTTTTGCAGTAATACTTCCATATTTCCTATTTTTAATGGAAAATAAAATCATCTTTTGCTTGCTAAGCTAGGAGTAATTATTTATTTAAAGATTGTCAATTAGTTTGAATGAAAATAGAATGCCTTTAATTGCAAGAGTAAAAATACAATATTTCTGAGTTCTGCATGTCTTATGTGTTTATATTGAATATTTCTACATCTTTGAAGTGGCTCTATATTAATATTTGATCTCTAAGTGTACAGAGCACAATAAAACAACAACAGTCTGTATCTAAGAAAAATCTGCAAGCAAATCTCATTTTATGATATATAGTTTTGTTAAGATACACATTACTCCTCTAAAATAAACAACTGACCAACTAACCAAAACACCAAAACCCCTCCAACTTTTCAAGATCAAGGTCATTTATCTCAATAGGAGGAAGGAAAAGGGTGCTTTTCTGTGTCTTTAGACAAGCAGCTGGAGTACAATCAGATCTGACAAGAACAGCATTAAAGATTAAGTGCCCAGCCTTTAATTATAGAAATTTGCCTCTAAAAAGTCAGGTTTTCCTTTTGTCCTACATGCATTCTGCCAAGCATTTTCTTCACAGTGATGCAACTGTACATGTGTCTGGCTCAGTGTTTAGATGTGCAATTTTTTGCTGCAGTCTCTGCTTAGCCTAGCTATGTATGTGTTGTGCTCAAGTCTGTTGTGGGTTCCTATGGGCTGACCTAAGTTGGGAAAGCTTGTTACAAATCCTGTATGCTGAGCTCTTGAGGTGTTTGCAGGTTCAAACTGAGCTCTGACAGTCTTGATAGGATATTCACATCAGAGCAGGACTAAAACAACAGTGCTGGTAAGCGTGAAAGCTTTCTGATTGTTCAGCCAGTTCTGAACAGGATGTAGAAATTGTGTAAAGAATGACAGCGTTGTGTCTGGGGGATGTAACACTGTCCTGGCTGCAGATTACCTGTACTGAAGTCACTCAACCACTTGTGGAGATATTGTCCCATGCAAGCCTGGTAAAGCCCCTTGAGGTGAAACCAAGAAGCAGCAATAGGCCTCTCTATGCCACCCCCTGCTTCCCAAAGAAAGATGCAGAGCAGTAGTAGAATTAAAAAATAGTTCATCAAGTTGCAAAATTTCACAAGGTGACTTAAGATCACACAGCATTTTTTACTGCCTTAATGCACCAGTACCTTCCCCTCTGTTCCACTCTGTATGAATGCACATAAAAGGAAGATGAAAGAAGTATTAGCTGCTGATACATGACTATGAAGTGCCCGGTAGGCTGGAAAGGTTGGCTTTTTCTAGAAGAGAAAGTGTCAAGCAAACAGTTCTTTTTATGACCTTTTTACTATGCTGTCATAAGTATCCATGGTAACAAGACTGTTCATTCAAGCTGCTATGTAGCATCAAAATAACAGTAAGTACAGATTTAAATTAATGTGATTGAATAGAGGGTGCTGCCAGGTGTGCTGAAAAAGATACTAGAGCTGGGACACAGAAAGTCAAAAATTTTGGTCCTTTTTGGTTGTGTATATCACCTTATTTTTACTTTTTTTAACCTCTCATCACTCTCAGTTTGCTGTTAAAGGATGTAATTCATTCATTTTATTTGTATTCACCATGTGCATATCTTATTAAAGGACAATACTGATTTTAAAAAGTATTCCATTCATTTAAAACAGTGAATTTCTGTTTTCTGTGATGGAATACAAAATTGCTCTGCAAGAAACACCTGAATGCAATGACTAACCAGTTTAAACTAAGGAAATATTTTTTTTATGCTTGTGATGTATAATGTAGTTTCTGGATGCCTTTTGTAAGAGAAGAGAAGCATATAGGTTACCAAATATATTTCTTGTAATGACCACACTTCCTTCACTTGCAGACAAGTTTGTTTGATTGGGGTTTTATGGTATTGTGGAAAAAGATTATTTAGGTTTAAATGTTATACTTTCATAAGATTTGCCATCAGATGAACTTGTGTTAAGGTAGGCAATTATCTACACACTAAAAACATCTTTAACCTATGCTGATTTATGTAATTTATTATTAAGATCGAGAGAATACAAACACAGGAAAAGGGTATTTATTTGTTTGAAGATCCTGTCCATTGTTTCAGGTGATGAAGGGCTTTTAGAGATATCATTGTTCTAAATCATATTCTGAAGCTCCTACCTTCAACTTGATACGGGGTGAATGAACACTTGATTGAAACACTAGCTTAAGTGTTCCTGCTTTGCAGAAATGACAAAAGGCTACGCATAGTGACCGGCTGCTCTGGGGCTTGACATCTGCGTGGAACAGCTCCTGCCTCTACATCATCTCTCTCTTGCTTATAGCCACACCGCACAAAGACACTTACTGCAAAATACTGCTGGCGTTTTTACTGCAGCTTTCTCAACTTTTTCTTTTCTTCCAGCAAGGATTTCTCGGCCCCGCTGTCCCCTCGGAATGAAGCTTTGGAGCAATCGCGTCGCAATCCCTCCAGGGGCGCGTCCTGGCGTAGCCTGCGGGGCGTGGTGGAGCCGGAGCCGGGCGGGTTTTCGGCTCGCTGCGCTGGGTGTTATCCCTCCCGGAGCTCAAATCCCGCTCGCCTTTCCCTTCGTCACGCCAGCTGGCTGTCTGCGCTGCCGGATTGGAACCTTTTACACAGCGGGCAGGCAGCTCCCTTGACGAGGCGAGGTTGGAGGAGACGGGGACGGGGTGGATGTGGTGGCCAGTGTGAGGAAAGGAACAAACGAAGGAGGGCCAGTATGAAATTAATCGCTGCTTATTGCCTGCTGCCTCTCTTTCCTGCTCTGGTCTTTGGCACTAGGTGAGTACCGACGGCTGTTTTCCCTAGAGTGCTGTACTGCTTTATTTCTTTTTCAGATTCAGTGAAGAGAAATAATACAGATTTCAGGTTTTACTGCGGTATTAAGTTTAAAGCAAAGATCATCTCTGATTCTTATCTGTCTCGCGCCCGCTCTTGATCGTCTCAAGACTAAATGTTCTCTTTTTTTTTTTTTTTTGTATGTGGTTTTTTTTGGTTTTGTTTTTGTTTATTGTTGTTGATTGGTGCTTTTTTGGCTTTTTGGTTTTTGGTTTTTTTAGTGCTTTTTATGCTGGGAAAGAGATGCTCCTGTATAACTTGCCCCTCAGCTTGTGGGATGTAACAAGGCAGTGATAAATGGAGGCTTTATATATAGGGCAGTTAAACCAGACTATTTCATTGGAAAGAAAGGCAAACGCTTGAAACTGAGAATAGCTAACGTTTTCCCTTACAGAATGCGAAAAATTGAACAATCTCAGGATATCTGAATATAGACCCGGGGCTTACTTTTTTTTCTACTGTAAGATGCTGTAGTGTTATCTCACTGCCAGTAAATGTATAAAAAGTTGCTGCAATCGAGAATAATTCCTTTTTGTGAAAGTATAAGTGTGCGAAAATATGAACAAAACCTATTGTAGCTTGACAATAAACCTAATCTGACCATGCAGTGTTCTGATAAGATAAGGAGTTCTGCTCATTTGTTCAGAGATAGTATATTGTCTATGTTGTCAGTGTAATATATTCAGCAAAGAAAAGATAAAGCTGAGACACCTTATCCCAGTGTTTTGATGTACACAGATGAGAAAATAGTGTTGTGTACAGAGCAGATCTATTATGATACTGCTCTCTGTTTAGACTGCTCAGCTTCCAGTTCCTCATCCTAAATGGAGCACAAATTTTGACTATGGTATTTCTCTGCTGTGTTAGAATAATAATACAGAAATAAGCGCGTAATAAATAGTAATGAGTCTATAAAGCATGTTTTTGGAGGATACATGCATGTACATTTTTCAGGGAAATGTGATTTTTTCCTTTATGCTGTGTCTCCTCCTGCAAAATGGGCATCAAAGCGGCCTTTTGCAGAAGTACTGCAAATTTTAAGGCTCAACTGTTCACTGAGATGTAAAAAGAACAGAAAAAAAAAGTGAGCCTGCTACATAGTCAAAGCAAGAAACAGCGGGAGCTACATACACAGGCAAATAATAACTGGAAATCTCTGAACGGGAAAATGTCTGAATGCAGGGAGAAATCAGGAAATGGCTTCAGTTATCCAGTAACTTTCTTACTTTAGGATGTGGTTTTTTGGCACAAGGAGAGTATTTTTTGGGTAACATTTCTGGTTAGGGGGTTCCACAGTGCTGGTCCATGTGAACCATGCTGATGTTCTGTGGAATATAACACTTGGAGGAATATATTGTGGTTCAATTCTTCTGATTTAATAAAAAGTCTAAGGAAACTCACACTAGAAATCATGTGAATTAATTTGGATTAATAATTTTATGCTCATTAAAGAGTGATGCATCCTTGGAAGAAGAGTGAAAATGGAGAAGATGCACCATACCAGCTTTTGCAGATGCAGGCTTGTATCTTGCATCAGCTTGTGCAGATTAACCTGTACTGAAAAAAAGATATAGAAAGCTTAAAAACTGCCTGAACATTCATGGGAGTCAAGGTATTTAGCGTAGAGCCTGAAAAGTGACTCCTTATCTTCTTGAGCAAATGCTACCAGTATGAGAAATGAAGCAGAGCTAATTCTGGATAATTGTAAAAGAAACACTAAAAAATTCAAATCCTCCTTAAACTTTCAAAAAAACACCTGGAAAGAATATCAAGAAGTTGAAATTGGCCTGTGGATGCTAATTATGAGAATTAAAATTCTAAGGAGTGTGTATATTTTCATAAGAGCACAATGTTGAGGCCTGTGATGGTTTATGTTCTTACCTAATTGACAGACAAAAATGATCAATGGGACAGAAATGCCAGTTAAAATTCCACCCAAGTATAGTATGTGTTGCAAAGTGAGTTTTTGCAACTAGGTTGGTCATCTTGTTACAAAAGGAGGCTGAAACTCTTGTAAAGTTGGAGATTTATAAAAGTCCTGGTCTACTCTCTTCAGCAGTCACTTGGTTTTTAACTGACTGTGTAGAAGATCGAGTAATTTTTCAACAGCACATACTGGAAGTTTAAAAAATGCAATGCTGTCAACATGGCATTTACTGGAAAGAGATTATGCTTTAATTTCCTTCAGCAGAAGGCAATTCTGGCTCTGGCAGCTAATTCTTGTAAACCTGTGGCTAATTCATTGGTTGGACCCAACAAGGTAGGTTTGCAGGACTAGTTTTTCTGGCAAAAAAGCAGGGTACAATGTCTTACCATGTGAAATTGCTTAGCTAAGGCAAAATATTAACTGCAGGTCAGGGATGAGGATTTATTTTTGTAGAAGTTTGTACTTTATTTCATATATTGCTACTGAAATGAGTGAACACAGTAGTTGTTGCAGAGGTGGACAGCCCATGAAATTTTGTCCCTTGTCAGGCAGTGAAGCCATCTTTTTTGCATCATGTCCTGGTGATAGTTTTGAAAGATCTCAGTATGTCTTCAAGCCTAATTGCAAGAAAATATGAATTGATGAGTTAAGCTACATTAAGGCAATATGTAATCTTTTCTTATTTGATAACATTGTTGAGAAGATGAAAGTACACAGTTATCACCATTATTTCATAACTTTATGTAACTTCTAAACTTGGTCTAAAATCATACAAATTAATCAAATTCCCATAAAATTACAGAAAGTTCATGGTTTTGTAATGAACGATCTTTTCTGCATTATCTGAACTGGATTTTGGTATGGCTTAGAGACACAGTGATAAATCTTAATAAAATTTCTGCTCAATTGTTGTTCCAAAGAGGTCATAAGATTGAATTTTTCTATCCAGTTAAACAGATATATTTTGATGGCATAAGTAAAAATCACTGCTCTAAAATCAGTGTCTCAAAACGTAAAGTGGAACATTTTTGAAGATTAATTTAGCCTGGTAAATATTATAGAATTTGTTTTCCTGTCCGCTTTCATATTTCCTTTGACATTTCAATTTTGGCAGATTTAATGTGATAGATTTTATTTGTCGATTATTTTCAAATGATTATGAAGAAAATACAGGGTTTTCATATTACATCAGAAATGAGTCTCACTGCCCTGAGAGTTCAGGGAGTAGACACAGTGTACATTAAGGCCAGGATCTTATTCTGTGGTCCACTTGTGTGCTTTTGTAGCCCCAGACACCTTAACAGTCTGACTGGAATGCTACTTATAAAAGAGAGACTTACATGAAGGCAGTCATTGGGGTCAGTAACTGAGATTTATGGTCCAGATGATCGTGTCTAGTGAGACCTCCCTACTTTTAGCTAAAGGGACAGTTTTCTTCAGTTTTCTTAAATATATTTGAACATTACCATTGAAATTAATGTATACCAACATTTTTTGTCTAAACAACAGAAGTACAACTCCTTTAGAAAGAGCTTGATGTGAAATAGAGTTTTCCCTTTTTTGTTTGTTTTTTTTTCTACAGTGCACAGATGTGAAATATGACAAGGATACAAGACACTGAATAATTTGATTGCAGTAGAATGCTTAACAGCAGAGGACAGGACCATAAACCCAACAAGATGCACTTCAATAACAATTGTAATATTCCTACTACATCAACTCATTAAATGCATGCAAAAATAATAGGGATGTAAAAGGCAAAATTTTTCGATTCTGGGGAAGTAGCTGGTGGTCATTTTTTTCTCTAAAAGTACAGTTCATTGTCAGTCTGTTGTTGGAAGTGATAAAAATATGATGCATTTCCTAATTAATCTTGAGAATGGTTGAGCTTTCCTTGGATGTATTTTTGAAGTCAGCTATTTCCTTTATGTTTGTTGGGTTTGGAAATGACTCTTTAAGGGATATGAAAATAATTGTCCCTCCTTTCAGATAGAGGTGTGTAAATGACTCAGCCTGTGACTCGAGGAAAAGAGGAACATGTCTGATGCTACTGTACTGACATGGAGTGGGAGAAAGTTGAAAATCCTTTATTCTAGTTTTTAAGATATTTTTGGTCTTAAAAACACTGGGCTATAATCAGATATTGAAAATAACTGTTTTTCATTTAGACTGATATGAGAGTAGATGGAACTTTTCTTTATAGACTTTGAAGTTAAAGTATGAGGCTCATTGAATGTTAATGCTGCTGGCTGTAGCAAAGCCATTGTAACATTCTCTCTTGGCACGTAGCCAGAACTGCTTCTTACTTCTGAGATCTCAGTCTAAGGTCCAATAGTGTCCCTTCTCTTCCCCACAACTGAAGATTAATTCTGGAGAGTGGTAGTAAGCTACTTCTTTAGGAGAAAATACAATTTTTTTTTTTTGCTTTAAGTTCTTAATATGCTTTCTGAATTATTTCAGAAATACAGGAGTGGTAAATATTATTTTTCTCCTGCATAGAGTTCACAGTTTTGTTGTCTTAATTTTCTGGGCCTCAAAACTTTCTGATTTCTATCAGTGTGGATGATGATGCTTGTTTGGATAATGGCTTGTAAGTATTTATATTTGAGGTAGTGTTTAGGATGTGACTTGTAGCCATGTTATCCCTGTAAACTGTGTGCTTTTGTTGTGGACTGTGTTTAAGCATAATGGGTGCTTATACCAGTGGTACAAGTCCATAATTTCATGGATTGTGTTTGGCTTGATGGCTTTATATTGATGACTTATAAGAAAGTGCCTAACGCAGCAAACTAGAGGCTACTTGCACCTTGCTGCCAAAGGAACTGATTAAAATGCATTGGCAATATCGATGGTGCTCCATATATCTAAGATCATGAATCTAAACTAAAACTTGAGAAAGTCTCAGTTTGGCCAGAAAAACAAACAAAAAAATTTTGTGATGCTGGAATTCTGTTTGTTATGCTATGTATAATGCATTTCTGCCCGGGATACTTACCATGGAGTTACTTTTGACATTTTCATTTATTCTTTGTGTTTGGAAAAATTAGAATGCTGACACTTTTCTGTGTCTCATTTATTAATTTACGGTAAGAATAAAAGACAAAAATATCTTAACCTAGATTGTAATCCCTTTTTCAGTGAGATTTCGAGCTCAATATTATTTTCTATATTTAATGGAACACTGTTCACAGACAGTATTCCTTATGATGTACCACCCTGCAGACAAAGAAATCTCATTTATGCCACTTGTCAAAGCAGTGTTTTTCCTATTGTCTAGTTTTGCAGAATGGATGCGCCATCTGTCTCATAAGGGTCAGACTGTAAATATTCTGTATTTGGAAGTCAAGTACTATGTTTGCAGAAAGCAAAGAAGATTTTTCATACTATCCTTCGGTCTTAATATTGTGTAAAGGTTTGAGATGTGTGTTGTTATATTTGCTATTTCAAACACATTGGAAGGCAAATTCCTTTTTAGAAGTACTGAAGAATAAATATGACATTTCATCAAATAGCAGTTTTTATGTGCTACTGTGGTTTTCCTTACTCTTTCCTTAGTTACTCATCTTACCCTTTGCATAATTCCAGTGGTTTTTAAATGCTTACTTTTATTTGTTTTATCTTAGCAATATTTTTTGTAGTGTTCTCTCTTTTTCTGCTATATTTGTAGATGCAAACAATGCTTCAGTTGATTATTAGAGAAATCAGTACATGAATCTTACAAGCTGAAGAAATAGGTGTGTATAGAATTTCTGGATATCTTACTAGTTGATATTGATTAATAGTTTCTATGGAAAAAAACCTAAAGAAGTCTCAAAAAATTCCGAGATGTTTTGTCTTCGTGTGCTGTCTTAGGAAGAAAAGACCCATTTGATGCCAGCTAATATATTTTACCTACCCAAAGCATTGATTTTTTCCAGCCATTTACATGTTCTTGTTGTTACTTATGAATGGTCACATTTGGTCAATTTATGGTCAGTTCCCTTGCAGGAAATAGGTAGGTTTCCTTTGCATTTGCCATCTATGAAAGTGGAAGCTGGTTGAAAAACAAAGTATACCTACTTTGGACAAATTAAAGCACTAAGAAAACAGAGCATGTATTTGCTGAGCCACATGTAATTGCAAAACTAAAACCTTTCCCTTTTAGTTGGAGATGGAACTCCAGCAAAATATCTTTCTAATGTCTCCATATAAAAGTGTTCCAGGCCATCACACTTTTACCCAGGACCCAAATATATGCTCTTGCTTTGACATCAAAACATTTTCTATGCAGAACAGGGAAACAGGGATTTATGGTGGGGCCTGTAGTTTCATCATAGTGAAATCATATATAAACAAATCATCAGTAGTTTTTAAGGCTGTTTATATAACTTGTTTTGGTAGTAGGAGAGGAGAGAAATTACCTGGTGTAAGTGGTAAACAAAATTGGTTTTACTCCTGCTTTGTATTGTTGAATTCTTTGTAGCTGATACAGTTCTTCAGGTGATTCTGGGTTTTTGTTGATATGAATGGCTACAGAAGCAGGAACTGTGACTTTGTATCTCAGAATTGCTGGGTGAACCAAGCGCAGCAATAAGTGCAGCAATTATACCACACCCACCACAAGTATATGTCATCCTTGTGAAAAACGAGGTTCAACCTTTTGGGTGTAATTTAAAAAAAAAGTTTAATAAAAAGACCATTAGGAGATAGAAATAAAGACAATGGTTAAAACCCTGTTGTTATTCAGCCAAGAGCACATCTTACAAACAAAGAATCTTCCTTAAAAGCACCAGCCTGTTGCATATTCATGACTCCTTATACATTCCTTTTAAGTTTAGATGTTCTTTTGCTTAGTTTCAACCCCCAGAGGTTTAATAAATTCTTCTCTCAGAGCTCTGCTCACTGTCATCTTCATCAGGATAAAATAATCGAGGAATGCAGGGGAGGTTTTCCGCTTACCTTTTCATTTTCTGGGTTATATATACAAAACCAGTCTTTATTTCAATACTGTACCATAGCCTAAGAAATATATATGTATCACTGTACTATTTCTAAGTTTCATTATTAGCAGAGAAGAAATTATATTAGTGCCACAAAGTTTGTCAACATTATACATATAGTGTTCAATTTAATATTTGTGAAATGCCAATAGTATAATATGTATTTATAACAATCCTTGTCATGTTTGAATGATTTTGCAGCCATGTGTTTGTTTCAGGCTAGTCTGTGACAATCAACATGGGGGAAAAAAACCTGAGATTTTACTGAAATGTGAAAGAGAAAAAAATAATGTGGAAAATTTGAGCTGACAAGCTGAAAAGCAGCAGCTGTGCTCTGGGTAGCATTAGATGGTTAAGGAAGTTTCTTCTTCACAAAGCAGTGTAATGAAATGTGTGTTTGATGTGCAAAGAGGGACTGTCTCTCTTGAAAATGGAGAAACAGAATCAATTTTTATACTGCTTCACTTGGGTTTTTTTGTTAAGATGTAATTTTCAGGACGGGATGAAACTCAGCAAGGATGCAGGTGTTTAGTAGTTGAACCTTTGAGATGCTACCCTGAAACTAATCAATTGATTAATTGTTATTTTCAGTGCCAATATGTCCAAAATAGCCACTGTATTCTTACTACTTACCAATGGCTGGCATAGTCCATCAGTCCTGCTGTATTTCTAACCCTCTGTTCTATAGAGAGTGCAGAATGTCCTGGTATTTCCTCCTCTGGAAATAAGTACTGTTGATTTTTTGTTGGTTTTGATTTGTTTTCTTCCCCCTCCTGTGAAGAGAGACATTTGCCAGGGGACCAGATATTTTTGAGAGGTTTGCAATGGATTTTCTTTCAAATGAGCTGAAAGAGTATAATCTGATGATATTTGAGTTTCAGAAGGAGACAGCTGGTTGAGTGCACTAACCTTTAGAAACTCTGAATGTAAACAAGAGCTATATTCTTTGAAATTCAGACTGTTCTTTAGGTGCAGAATGGTATGGGGGATACCAAATAGTCATGATTGTTAATAATTCATCCTGACCTCTTTTAGAAAGTTTAGCCTAGCAGCTGTCTTCATTTTACCCTTAGTTAAGGAATAAGATTATTTGGCTTAATGCAAAGGATAAGGCTTATTAATTAATAATAAGCTAGTTAAGTTAGATACGGCTAATTAATCTGTAACCATGGTGCTTCAATGACAGTGAAGTGAGGAGGGGTCAGAACCCATTACAGTATTGCTACTTTCTTTTTGTTTCCTTAAGCATATTTAATGTTGCAATTAGTGCAGTCTATGCAATTTAATTTGGAGAAAAATCAGTCTCAAATGCCACTTTCTGTGAGATCACTGCATTCTTATATGAATATATATGAATGTATGAATATATCTGCATTCATGTATGAAAAAAATACCACTGTCCTTAAGTGCTTAGATAGTGAATAGAGACTTATCTGCTTTTGTGTTTACTTGTAAAAACCACTATCTGCTTTTCAGTACACAGATGTGCTGTATTTGGCTCAGGAAAGTTAGCTAAAGCAGACATTTAATTTCATTTAATTTAATGTATTTCTTGAGCTCTGTTCCTGTTTCAAACATCCTAGTTCTTTTTGACTCAGCTGGAGCTCCTTTGGCACAAGAGCAGATTGTTATCCGTTCCTGGGCGCAGAAAGAATTAAAATTCTGTAAAAATTAAATAGTAAGATCAGTTTTAAAGAAATAATAATCAGTCCATTTGACTCAGAAAGAAACTTTCGTTTCTATATTTTTTAATGTCATAGAGTATAATATTTTCAGTTTCATGGGTACCTAAACTGACAAAATCTAAGTAGCTTCTGAAAACAGCTAGGAAGAAATACAGGACATGTATACCAGAATGAAGGGTTTAAGAAATATCTGCTTCCTTTGTATGAGATGACTACTGTGTCACTGGCTTATAAAACATAGTCATAAATGTTTAAGCCCTTTCCATTAAATAGGTGATGTACTTGATACTGCAGTCAGTTTTAAATATTTTAATGTTCACTCACATCATATGTTTCTTTGCTGCTTAGTCTTGCTGGTAATGTTAAAATGATACTTTTAAATGAAATGGAAAACTGTTCCCAACACTGTTCAGTAATTACAGGAACATTACAGGAAGTTTTTGTCACACTAGATTAAACATGGTGATACCTTGGAAGCAATATGGAATAATTTAATCTGCCTTAATTCTTCCTGTGTTCTAGGGAATTAAAGGATCCTTAAGGTAGCTTGCCCCATTCCTGTAGAAGAATATTCAGTGTCTATAACAGAGCCTGTGCTCCTGTGAATTTTTGTAAGGACCCATCTGGAGAAAAAAGTGGATCTGTTTTCAGAAGTTCAGGTCCTGAGTAGGCTGGAAACAAACATACATATCTGAGCAATCCCCTCAACCACCTGATTTTCAAGGAACCCATTTAGAAAAATCACTTTACAAAGTCAGATTTGTGAAACTAACAGAGCCATTCTGGGACCTGATAGGATGAGATAAGATATCAAAGGAGAGTGATGGGAAAACAGTCTAATTTCAATGCCTGTTAGAAGGAGGTAGATAAAGAGGGACATTATGTAGTGAATAAGTTGAAATATTGATGCTATTCTTGAGACACACTATTTACCTGTAACTTAACAGATACTAACTGTATCTGGGTGCTGCTCTTTCTAAACAAAGATTTTAAAACATGCTGTTTGTGTAAAGAGACAGTATTGGAGAGGAGGAGACTTGTTAGGTTCTTCCTGTTACTGTTCAGGACTTAGAAATTCTAGTATTGATGCAGCTTTAATTCTTTAAAATAAAAGCTTAAAAATTCTTTAAAATAAAGAAGCTTTAATTCTTTAAAATAAAAGCTCTAAAAATATGTCTTAAAAGTCTCCTATTAAGAAAGCAATAAAAAAAAACTAGCACTTTCACTAACTTTTGGGCAACAGAACAGGTTCTTGTGATATCTACAGATAGATATGCTCCATACATTTCATGCTTCATAAATGATATACACTTAGTGCTAACTTTAGGGTAAAACTTCTGGGGTTCTACAGATAGCATTGTTTTATAGATAGTGTATCTGTGTATGTGTGGAAATCTGAGTGCTCATTACTAATAACACACTAATGAGGATGGAAAGAACTCCTACCTGATTCTTGCTAATTTAATGAAAAGGAGGGGCAGTAAGAAAGTCTCCTTATCTGGACTAGATGCCAAAATGTCATTGTGGATGCTGATAAAAAGAAATTAAAAATTGCAAAATTGTAATAAATTTTCTTGATATATTTTTTATATATATGTCTGCTTCTACAGAATTAAATACTTCAAAACAGCTGAATTTTTTTCAACAACTAAAGCGTCAAATTTGACTATATTTTTGAAGATAAAAATACCAAATTATTTCTACAGATAACATTAGGTTTTATTTTTTATATCCTGCCACTAACTTCAAATGCAAGAAAATATACTGGGGACAAGCACTGTTTCTGGCAAATATATATACCTGGAATTATTCTGCCAGTTTCCACTTCTGCAGTCTTTCAGTTGGACAGTCATGCATTTCAGTGTATAAAATGATGCTCACTTTCTTTATATTCTTTGTACTTCAACTGGATTTTGTGTTTATGTTGCTGATGGCCATTTGTTCCTATCATTATGGCATGGGTCACACTGCTGAAAGGGAAACTTTAGGAATTGGTGCATTGTTAAATGCTCACTCAGCTATTGGTAATCTTGGTGTGTGTTTCTTCGTGGCTCAGTTATCAGTATAACCTCCTGTTGCCGTGGCATCTGACACACTGAAGTTGTTCCACATAATTCCCACAGGGATGTTAAGCAATGGGTGCTTTTGCAAAGTGTCTCTTCTTAACAGGTTCTGAAGCTTTTGCAGGGTTTTCATGGCAGGTAACCTTCTGAATTTAGAGAAGGATCTGAATCTTTTCAGACCTTTAGTGTTTTTATGTTTCACCTGAAAAAGAGGAAGAACTTCTTTACTGTGCAGGTGGCTTCAAACTGGAACAAGTAGCCCAGACAGCTTGTGGATATCCCTTGCTAGACATCTTGAAGAACAATCTGTTCCATGTTCTTTAGGATGATCCTGCTTAAGCAGGGAGGTTGGACTGGAGGACCCACCATATGGCCCCTTCCAACCTTACCCATTCTGTGATAAAGTGAAAGAAGAGTGTTCATTCTTTTACCATCATTTCATTGACTTGCAGCATAGTTTTCAGTCAAGATAATTTGTAGTAAATGGAGTGGCTTATGTTGGGCTTCAAATTCTTATTTGTGTGGAGAAGAAAAGTGGGATGATTACTTTTCCTATTTTCTTTCCTTTATTTTCTTCTTCCAAAATCCTGTTATGGAATTAATATATAAAACTCTATTTAGGTTTAAAAACTGTTGAAATCCTGCCTTCATAAAAAGGCAGCTGTGGTTATTTATGGGCACAGTAAGGCTTGTTTCTTCTTCACTTGATTTGAGTTTTCATCTTGGAGCTAGTCCAGGCATCATTCTTAATAGGCTTGCATAAATGCCTTTTTCTTAAAATATCCAGAAGACCTGAATTTCCATAACAGCTTCATTTGCAGTATAAAAAATAAAAAAAGAATGGTATAAAACAAAATTAATTTATGTTTTTGTATATTTCTGGATAAACTAAACTGATATTATTTCTTTTTAAACCTGTATAATCCATGTTTGTTGCTATAGTCTAGGATATGTATAAGGAATGAAGGTTGGTTTTGGAGGTTGAGTTGTCTTCCAGTTATTGAAACAGGAATAATAAAAGAGACTAACTCTTTCAGTAATATACTAAAACATATATATGCATATATTCATAGTGAGTATCAAAATGCAATCTTTAAAATATTAATCTTAAAAAACAGACAAGCCAAAAATCTTAAAAATGTAAATGACACAAAAATCTATTAATCCAAATACTCCAACAGTTATCAAACAGTTTGAAAATGAAGACACTACTTATATTAGTATTACAGGTTCAGGAACATGTTCTATCTTAACCATAATTTTGTTTCCCTAACAGTTGCTTAGACATTTTAAAATTTTAGGCCATAAGACCATGGTGACCATGGGAGAGTTGAGTGAAATCAGTTTCTGAGAGGAAACTTTAAGCCTTCAGGGAAACTATTTAAAGACCCTCGGACCACAGCAGTTCTTTGACCACTTCTAATTTGATTGACTATGTTTGTGATACTGAGTAAAGAATTTCCTTTTAGATATAGAAATAATTTTAAATAGCTGAAGTGTCTGTATTTCAGTATATGTAAGGTTGATTTTGATACCGGATTTCGAAATAGCAGTGGAACAAACAGTATAAACTTCCTCTGTTACAAGAAATGGCCACAGATGTTTAAATACATCTTAAAAATTAGGGAGGACCATTGACTTTATATATTTTAGCTTAATAACAGCAAACCACCAAAACTCTGATTTGCACTATGGTTCAAGGTGTGACATCTCACCCTCCAAGTGTGCACCCAAGATTCATAGGTGCTTATGGCTAAAAGGGAAGACAAAAGTCACAGAGTCCACAAAAATTCACAAGAAGTTTTATTAGTGAATTGTAAAATTGGCATGGAAATTGAAAAGTTAGTGCCTGTCCTACTATATAAGCA
>VWYI01014804.1:19483-44153 GCA_013399455.1 Anthoscopus minutus | reverse complement strand
TAAAAAGAGAAAATAGTAATAATAATAATTAGTCGGCCCGCGGAGCGGCTGGGAAACCCCGCACGGCCCGGCGGGAACGCGGGACGCGCCGAGGGGCCGCCCGTGGCCGCGCCGACACCGCCACCTATCGGCGCGCGGCTGCGGGAAAGTCCCCGCGGCTCCCACGGCTTATCCAGCGGGCCATGCCCCTGCCTCGGCCCGAAACCCGCACATTCCAGCCCCGCCAAGCTGAACCCGTACCCAGCAGCTCTGCTCGCTTCGCCCTCGCCAAGCAGGAAAGGTAGGATACCCATACACTGCAGATAAAACTCTTTTAGACACCTACGACCCCCCTTTTATTCCTTACACCTTACGAGCCCCATAAAACCATTTATGAAAAAAATATTAAGCCACCGACCGTCTACAAAAGCACATATGGCACAAGCCTGTGGATTTCTAGCAAGCCAGCTGATACTATTCTACAGTAACAGGGCAAATGCCTGTTCACTTATTTCTAGGTTGCACCATAAGGCACTTAGTCTTAAAAGTTGCAGCATATGCATTAATAATTTAGCAGAAGATCCTTCTCCCACCTGTGGTGTTTTTCTCAATAAATATTATGCTGTCATGTGTCATGGAACACAGCAACTACATTCAGTGCTTGTCCAAGTGATCTTCTCTACCACTAACAGCTTAGAAAGAGCAGAGGCTGAACTAGACCACCATGAAATACTGTCACAAGAAACAGCCAACCTCTAAAACCACTCTTTTCTAGACCTGCACTTTCAGCAGGCATTAAAAGGCAAAAAAAATTAAGTCAAAAACCTTTTCCATTCTCTATAGCAAACCTTTCCAAGAGCTACAAGACACATACTATCACAGGTGCTGCTCCCAGAGCAGGAAAGCCAGGAGGCACAGAATAATCATCTTAAATCTAAATTTAGCATTTGCGTATCTGCATCATCCTTCTTAGTTTATTTATGCTATCCTAGACTACTATTCTTTCATTCAATAATGCCAGCAGAGTAGTACAACCTAATCCTGTTCACAGGGAGGTCACATTTAAGAATAAGAATTCCTCACAGCCACTTGCCTGCTACCAGAGAGGGCTCACATCCTATAGGGGTGCAGCTCTCATCTCACCCTTTGGATATGTGGGGAATTTGTATGGGATAGCACCTTACAGGCTGAAAAATAAAGGAAGTGTTTCAGAAAAACCCTTCCCTGTACTTGCAAGCATGTGACAGCGAGTAAACTGAAGCAAGGCATTCAAACATGTGCATCGGGCTCCAGCTTCCCCCTCCATGTGGCTGTACCTGCGCTTCCCCACAGCACTTTCTCTGCAGAGGTTACTCACTACACACAATGGTGCTCATCGCGTTCAGTGATCAAGTGAGCCATTTAATACACAGTGCCGGCAACACATCATCTGTACTGGAATCTCTTAGCAACTCCTGTTCTTGACTTGGGCTAAATGAATGTTTTATGACAGGCTGGGCTTCAAAATCAGTAATGTCTCGAATTACTCCTCCCCATGGTAGTTACTCAGCACAATTAACAAAAATGCCGTTAGACAAAAGCTCTGGGACAAACTGTCTCTCCTACTTCTTTATCAAAAAAAGGGCAGAGTAGGTGTAAAAACAGGTAAGTCCTATCACTGCTAATCAGGCTCTTATAAAAGAGAGGAAGATATCAAACTCACAGGACAGACATATCCTTAACACTCCTCCTTTGTTGTTGCAGGACAGGCAGCAGACAACTGTATATAGTTTCATTCATACATGTAGAAATAAAGTAATGGATGCATTCCAAGATGGCTGTTGGTTCTGCCATAATGACTGATAATTATCAAATGCCATTATTCCTTTTACAACAGAAAAATTATACCATTCTCAAACTAAATTAACAACATTGCCATCTTTAATCTATATTAATCTTCACAAAGAAGAGATAACATATATGATGCTAAATCAAATTCTCACTAAACTCATTAACCATCTTCTATTAATTTCAGTGAGTTTTTAACAAAAGCTGTCATTTATTTTTAGATGCCTACAAGTAGAGTTGTGATTCAACTGAAAGCTGTCAACTGCGTAAGTAGGACTGCATATTAATAGGCATGTTCTGCTTTGCCCACTCTATAAAAAAGCAAACCATAAGTGTCCCTTAATGGCTGAGAAAGCCGATCATCTAGGAAATAAAAAAAACCCATGATGTAAATTACTTTAATCTCCGAAATTGGGGTGAAATTTTTTGGGAGGAGGGGAGAACACCACTATCTCAAATGTTCTCACTTTAACACCTCATCATCTGCCTGACAAGGACAGACAATGAACTCTTAAGGATTAGATTTTTGCTGTTGCTTTTAACAAGTATCTCATTTATGAAATAAAAAAGTATATGAAGTATATGAAATATGGAAGATTTAAGGAACACAGTTCTCCAAACTCACTTTTCTTTTAGAAGGGTGTCAAGATTACTAGTGTTTTACTCAATACCTTATAACCACCTCTTTTAACACCTCATTAACAGACAATACATAATATTCAGCTCCTGGAATAGCTTGAATTCTGGGAGTAGATGTGAGAAAGGCTGCAGAATTCCTCAGTTCCGTTAAGGCACTCTAGGGTCTGCACTGGGTTGGACAAATTCATGCCCCTATTAGCACATGCTAATTAGCACATGCACGGAAGCCTACCTATCTACAGAGCACCCCAGCTGTTCACAAACTGCATAAAGTAACAGAAAAAGACTCGAGATGGGCTCCTGAGAAATCAGCAGGG
Organism: Anthoscopus minutus; assembly: GCA_013399455.1. Taxonomy (NCBI): domain Eukaryota; kingdom Metazoa; phylum Chordata; class Aves; order Passeriformes; family Paridae; genus Anthoscopus; species Anthoscopus minutus. The sequence continues at coordinate 41,391 of VWYI01014804.1, read as the reverse complement.
CAGAGTACAATACAGCAAAGGAGTAACTCACCAGCATCTTTGATCCTCAGATAAACTGACTTCTTAAACTGAACACGTACACAGTAGTCAAAGACTTTTCAGCACGTGTCACCTTTTGTAATTTCACCTCTTAAACACTGTTCCTCCCACTAAATAATTTCCTCTTGTCTCAATTTATTCATGTTAAGCACTTGAAGAAAGCGCTTTTCATCTTAAGCACATAATGAGGTAAAGTACAGCACAGAATCATTTTGTCTCTATGCAAGTCTAGTTTGTCATATTTTTCCACGTGTTTTAAAAAGTTCTTTAACTTAAAACATTTATCTTTTAAGTACCTTGTCAGTGTATGCTCTCTTCAGATGACATTAAATGCCCTTGATAAGCATCTTCTGAATATAAATCTCATCTTTTGATGATGTTACAAAGATACCACACCAGAAACCATATTAGAAAAACAGCAGTTGCTGTCACAGCACACTTTCATTTTACGCTCAGACTTTGTGAACGTCAACTATGGTTTTCAACTGCAGAATGCAGGTACTGAAGAGGTTAAAAATTAAATCTGCTATTTACTCAAGAAAAAGCTACAGGAATTAGATTCCATCTGACTGTGCATTCCACTTGGCATCTAAAAATAGTGAATTAATGGCAGAGTACTATTCTGCCTTAAAATTAATAGATTCAAAATTCTTTGTGCACTGACAGCAACCCTCCCAGCATACAACTTGTGCAAAATTGCACCAAAATAGTAACAGAGAAAGCTCTGGCTGAACTTGACATCAAGGACTGAAAGTTTATTTATTTCAATAAGCCATGATTTTTTTTCTTCATCTCAGTAAAGGTACATGACTGGAGAAGCTGTCCAACAAACTTTCTTTCCCACAGTAAATCATATTTTTAACAGATGACCATAAAAACAACCAAACAAAATAACTCCACCCACACAAGCCCCATCTTCAGATAGCCTAAATAAAGATCACAAAATCTCAGCCAACTTCCTTTTCCAGCTCCAGACCTCTAGCTAAGTTCTTGATTTAAAGAAACCAAGGCACTAAGAACTTACTGCTCAGCTCCAAAAGATATGTATTTTATTTCTAGATTGAATTCTGGTATTTCCACGTATGTACTTCTGCTAAATTGAAAAAGCTCTTGCTACAGGACACTACTCTCTCAGTTTTCCTAAATGTGAGCTTCTCCTCCCCAACAGTAATGTTATTTGCATGTATAATTTAGCTTATTAGTTTGCTAGAAACTGGGGTTTAGTTCAATGAAAAACAGATAAAAGGGAAAGCTATGCAAGATGTTAATGAAATAAAGTGCTGTATTTGTATTTTTTTCCCCTCCCTTTGTGTCTTGGTTTGAAAAGACAGGTGTCTGCTAAGGAAGGCAGAAGTCTCTCTTGAAATGGAAAATGTAAACCCCCTCCCTCTGAATTATTATAATTTTGAAATTAAGGGGCTTTCAGGCAAAGATATGAGAATAGGAATAACAGTTCTAGACTCAAAAAATCAAAATAAAAATGCAATAGTACAAAAAAAAACCCCAAAAATCACTGACAGAGTCAGAATATAACCTGACAACTTGTTAATCAGGGTGTTGGTAGCAGTCTGATTCAATGGTGGCTGCAGTTCTTCTGGAGTGACAGATGTGGTACTCTTGAAGCAGTCATCCTGTAGAAGGGTGTAGTTTTCCTCTGAAGATCCAGTGGTCATCCAGTCTTCCACTGGAAATCCAGTGGGAAAAGTGGTGTTTCAAGTCTGAGATTACATCCAGGTAGGAATGCTTGGCTCCGCCCCCTGGGTGGAGCACCTCACAATGGGATGATGTAATTTTATCAGTCATGCAGTGAGACTATGGCCATTAACGGAAGCTCTCCCCCTGGAGGGAGGATGGAAGAGATATAGAATACTGCCCCACCTGATTTTAACAGCTTGCCCCTTAACAGAAAATATCCCCCAGTTATGAGGGATGGGTTGTGGAAGAACACTGCCTCAGATGGTAATAGCATACATACCCATGGCCACATCTTGCATTGGAACCTAAGACATCCAGATGTGCAAGCATAACTAAATAAATATTTACTGGAAAAAATATGCACACCCTACTGCGGCTCTGGATCAGTATCCCTGATTGCAGTGCATACACAGAAGTATCATGCTGTGAGTTCTGCACAAGGGACAGAAGGCTGCCTTCAAAGCAAGAAGATAACCATGTAAGATCAAAAGAAAAACAAGGAGAGATTCTCACTGGTTCCTCTGAGGATATCCTCTTTCTCTTTGACAGGCAACTAATTGCAAAGTCAATTTCAGTTATTTTTAATGAGAATTATAATGATTCTACCAGTTTTAATACTGAGAAAGCAAAACATACTGTCCATAATCAAGTACATGGATATAGCCAAACACAGAGATGACCCACTTGTTACCCATCAGAGAGAACTCTGCAGGGAAATGTGAGCCATCTTAAAGCAATTTTAATGCTTGGAGAGGGATGTTATGCATCCGCTTTCCCGAGATCATCCATAGATAACCATCTAGCAATGCACTAGAGATGAAGGTCTGTGCTCTGTACACAGCCAGTGAGTTTCAAAGTCCCCTCACAGAGTCAGCTGAGGTGTATCATAACTCAAAACCTGAAATTACATCCAGATGCTACTCCACTTTAAAGAAGTTATACATTTGCAGTAACACGCAGCTTGGAAATCACAGGTTTTCCTGATTTCAGAAACCTTTAAATGAGTAGGTGTGAGACAATTAACTTTACTACAGGTGAAAGCCTTCCTCCTCAGCAACCCATAAAGTGCCCTTGACCAAGGACTGCAAAGAAGAGAATCCACCACATGTAAACATCCTGAAAGTTTTAAGTGAGACATCTGTGCCAGGAACTGATTTTCTTTCGTCCAGAAAGCTGCACACGTCACACTGCATGTTGACATTGTCCCCAGGATGGATGTGGGAAAATATTTATTGTCATAAAGCACCTTATATAGGAGAATGATAAAATCTGACAATCTTTAAGTTTCACTACCCAAATCTGGTTTTCCTTTACATGGAATTTGGCTTCAATCATTTACATTTACTGCATAGAAAGAGTGTGCAATTCCCTGGTCTTCTGTGTACCTTTCATGTGTAAATGCTTTTCTCAAAGGCAAAAACACACCGAAGTAAAAACCACTTACACAAATATTTAATCCCAGTTATTCTAACTGTGTAACAGATTTTTCAACCATATAATCCAAAATTAAATGAAGAGGAAAGGAGTCACTTGAGCATTTTAAGTTACTCTTAAAATAAAATAACATACATGACAAGTATAGGGAGCGTTATGGCACACTGACATCACAAGCATTTAATAATAAACTCTCAACACTACAACCTGTTAACACATATAGAAAAATAAAGACAATAAAGCTCAGAGCTCAATGCCACTTTTCTTCCTCAGCAAGTATTTTAAGATAACAGACCTCTATCCTGTTTTTGCCCATTTACACTCCCAGTTTCAGTCTCCACAATCACTAACAAATGTATCAGCAGTATCAATGAAAAAGTAGGTAAATTATTTTCAGATTAACTCCCCTGACTCCAATGCATCCATATGACAAAAATTTGAAATGCTGTATTTCCTAATCTCTGAGTGGTCAAAATACTCTACTCTAGTAATGCCACAACCCACAGTTTATCATAATTTGGTGACTTCCTAAGAAAATACAGGGAAAATTCAAGACCTTCCATACCATCCAAGAAGAACTGTACTTCAACAGGCTGAATTCACTGTAGCCTATTTAAAGGTACTTTCCTACCTGAATGGATATTTTAATTTACAGAAATCAAACCCCATGTACCTCCAACAATTCTGGAAGCATGGGAAGAATTTCCACAAACAAGTAACAATGTGACTTGATTTACTGCACAGTTCAGTATACCCCAAAATCTTGCTTTCTTTTAAACAGCCATTGAGCTGAGCATTTGTGGGATAATTTCCTGCTTAATCTGTACCTTCCCCCTGTGACCTTCCCCTTATCTGTGAAAACAAGCATAGGATGAAGCCCATGCATGCCCAATTTGATGAATATCCATGCTTCAACTCAGTACAGTATTGAGAAACAGGTACAGCTCAGCTCTGGAGAAGGAAAGCACTCACAGCCTTCTTAATCCAGGCACAGCTTCAGTGATTTAAGAGACACAAATCCTGCTGACTCACAAACACAGAAATCTCAGAGTATCTCCATTTACATTTTCCTTACTGAAGGAATAAATTGTAAAGCAATATTGTTTTGAAATAGAATACAAGGTACCTGGGAAAGTATGTAAAACTATTAAATGAGGTGTGGTTCAAAACTTGAAAATTACCTAAAGAACAGATTGATTGAAATTTTAATTTGACCTGAATGTCTTGTGGCTTTAGGGATGTATTACCTACTTTAGCACAGCACTTCATTCTTGAAACCCTGCCACACTGCAAACCAAAGAGAACAGACCACAGATGTGCTGGCTCAGCATATTTTGAACATGTCCCTGGAGCACCTTTTAGGCTGAGGACTGCAAACAGTAGGTATGTATATCCTGAAGTCCTGGTTCTCCTTTAAATGGGATCCAGCCTTCCTCAGTACCCTACTGATGCTGTGAAGGAACCTCAGACAGTAAGAAGCTCTGATTTCCCACAGGACAGCATCTTCTAGCTTAAAAGCGACAAGCATCTTGAGACTGTTGGATCCGTGGTGGCCGTGCAGGGCACACCGCTGACACTTGGCCACCCTTGAGCTAGACATCCTGCAAACAGCAGATTTCTCTTTATCTTTTAATAGACAATTTGCAAAAGAAAGATTACAGCATATCATTTCATATCTAATCAGTATCTGGATAATAGTCTTCACGAAGTGACAGCTAAATTTACGAGTGGCATGCTGTTTATGGAGCATTCTTGTCATCTCTCCTAAATCTGCTGATGCATGTTTTTTGGTGGATATCCACCTAAACCATTAAATTAGATGTCCAAGGGTAAAATATCCATTATTCTTCCAAGGCTAATAATGTATATATTGTGTCAGGCACCTAATACTTCTGAAAAACAATTACTTCATCCTCCAGAAACCACTATCATTATAATGACACCCTGAACCTCTGTGGCTTTAAACAATTCAAAACAAAACCCAATCCCCACAAAAACAAAACTGAAACAACTGCAGTATCAAAAGTCTGGGTAACCCATTTAGTAATGCATGGGAGTCCAAAACAGCTCCCAGTAATGTTTCCTAATTCTTACACAGGGTGTTAGCCCAGTAGCCACTCTTCTACAGCATCAACACCATGAGCTGTCACACTGCTCTCAATATATGGGAAGGAGAGAAAATCCCTGCTGCAACACAGAATTTAAATTCCTTCTTCCAGCTCCACTGACAGAGCCAGGGAACCACTGCTGTCCACCAAGCACAGAGGACAGAAGGAGCTCTTCTAAAGCCCACACTAGGCAACCTCCCATCCAGGGAGGCATGCCTCCTCCCAATGGGAAATGACACTGACTCTTCCCAGCTACTACTAATTGATATAGGGCCTCACCAGGTGTACAATAACATCAATCAGCAGCTCAGGTACAAGCAATCATAACAACTATAAACAAAAATATTTTTAAGTGAATGTCTGAGTCACAGAGTAGCACTGCTGCCACTCAGATAGGCTCCTGACTTGAATTAGTTTGCCCAAACCTGGTTTTCAGCCCCATTTCTGAAGAACTTGGCATTTTAGAACAAGCTGTCAATAAACTGAAGCAGGTAGAAAGGAAACATTAAGCTGATTCTGAGGCTAGGGGAATTTACTTATACTGATAGACTGCAAGATGTCAAGGTACTTGAAAGGATCCTTTAAATCCTTGGGAGGACTGAGATGTGACTTGAGTGAAAAATTACCTTTAAATAGAGAAAACACTAGATTTAAGGAGATATCAGACTTTTGTTTTATTTCTTCATATTAGAGTACAACTATCTAATATTTGCCTAAGCCTCTTTTTAAAAAAGGGTAAGAACATTACCTCATAAATACAGTAGGTTTTCTATCCCTTGATAGCACAGAATCACAGGATCATTTAGGCTGGAAAAGATCTTTAAGATCACTGAGTCCAAACGTAAAACCTAGCAATGCTAAGTCTATCTGTCAGAGACTAAATGCCCATCACTCAGGTATGCTTTAAATAAATTTGAATTACTGATGTTCTGACAGGGGTGACCTAATGTAACAAAGACAATGTTTTCATGCCTGCCTTCAATATTCATGTATTTTAACCAACTACAGCCCACTTTACCCATCTTCAGAGTTAGCAGGTGGTACCAGTGCTCCCTCCTTCCAGTTTATGCCATAACCAAAGGCTGAAGTATCTTCTGACCTGTGTTTATTTCCCCTCACCCTCCCTGCTCACATCTTCTGCACTTCCAACCAAGTTTCAAAAAGAAAGGATGCTACACCGCCATTCATTCAGTATGAATATGGAAAGATGGTGGTGTACATCCAGAGTGGACACAGTCTGCTGTCTGCAGTCTGCACTACACAAGAGGCTGGAGCTCCTGCACACCCATACAATCACCATTTCCAGCTGTCTAGTGCTACACAACTCCTCAACAGCACTTAGACATTAGGAATTTCTTTTCCAAAAAAACTTGGTGGAGCTGAAGAGCATAAACTCTGAATCTGGGACTTCATTCTGGCAGCCAACTTAAAATGAAAAATATGCATGAAGTATTTAATTTTATTAAGAGTACAAGTCCTTCTGTAAACTGCCCTTTCAAGTAAGAAAAGATTCACCAACTATATCCACATCCTCTAAGTTTTAAATGAGATGCTTAACCCCAGAATTGCTTCTCTTTCCTCCAGAAAGCCACAGACAACTGCACTCACTCTCAAATTGTGTGTCTACATCAGGAAAAGCTAAATGCTTCTTTGTATTTGGCCCATGCATCCAGCAGGGTCAGTTTTGGAAAAAAACTTTTAGTCACACGCAGTATTTGCAAAGAAAGGCTGGCATTTAGAATCACCATTTATCATTTCCTATTTATGATGACATGACAACCAGCCAACCTGAATTCACAGAACAACAACCAGGAGAAAACCAGCATCTCTGCAGGACAAACTAGAGGAAACAAAGGCAAATGAAAATTAAATAGAAAGTAGCTTGCAGAGTAAAACCACAGGATAAACTGTCCACATTTTCTGTATAATGCTAACAGATGCAGACTTTGGTTTATGACTAGAGGTGCTACATTAAGCTCCTTTTTGGATCAGTAAAAGTCAGTCATAACAAAACTTTTTAATAATGCAGAAAGGTTAAAGAAAATTACCTGTCTACTCCACCATACTTCTTTCATTACACATTCTCTGCAGTAGCTTGGTTGATGGTAGGAAACAACCTCCTCAATACTACTTCCCTTGCCCAGTAATATATGATACCAGTCACTGCTCTACATATGTGCTGCTCACACATAGCATACCTGTTGCCATTATGTATCAATTGCCATTATAGAATATTTCCATTATATTATCCTTAAGCATTCAGATTAATTTACTACAATTTTACTGTTCGCTTGAAAGTTCAATATGTTTTCAGAAACTGTCAATTACTGAAAAAAAAATTAAAATTGAGCTTTAAAAAAAGTTTTCCAATGTATGATTTTATATTCTTTAAAGTGACACCATTCACAGAGGAAAGCTGTTCTCCACAGGCAATACCACAAACATAATATGACAAAAATATGAAGTTAAATGTATTAGTTGATATATGTTAACATTTATATAAGATCAAGGGGTTTAGATTTCAAGGGTGTGGTATAACCAAAGCACCAGTTCAGAGATCAGAAGTTAGGAACAAATTCCATGCTCCCTCCCACAGATGAGTATTTTTCTTCTGAACACAGAAAAACAACCCTACAACATGAAGAGTCCGGGCATTTTTTCCCTCCACTGTCATGTATTTTTAACTCAGTAAAATAATTCTTCCAATTCAACAAGTTACTTGGTATTTATTTTAAACACTAGAAAGAACCACATCAAAAACATCCAGTTCATATTTAAGTTAATATGGAAAAGGAGGTTGCAGAAGACTAAGCTGTATTTCAATGCTCTCCAAACATTTAACAAGACTGATTGACTAAACTTTTCTTTAATCATGTGACAGTACAGAAGATAGTGCACATTATATATGAAAAGTGTTTGAATGAATACAAACTTATTTGATAATGAGTTTCAAATTATCTTTTTCTGGTTTCACATTACACTACTTAAGATTTGTAATAACTGGAATAACATTTTTTGAAAAGAAGAAATAAGAGCACTGTAAGAGCAAATGTTTTAGAATATGAATTATTTTAAATACTGCAGTGAAGATATTTCAAGGCATGTAGATTTTCACTGAATAAGTAATCAACTCTGCATGACAGCACTCTCAACCACTATGATGTTCCTAGCTTGAAACAGTTTAGCAAGTGCCAAGCACCCTGACTCAGAAGTACTAAATACTTGTGCAAACAAAATAAAGGAACCTCCCCCAAAAAGTAAAGCAAACAAATCAATCATCTACATATTAAAAATTTTACAAATACTTCTTCAGATGCTGTTCCAGTTCCAGGAATAACACTTTCATGATTATTTAGTCAGGCACTTTTTTCTTGAGAAGTGCCACTTTCATTGATGTATCTATTTAGTACCTGCTGATTAGTTTCCCCCAGATGGAGGGTCAAAGAAATACCTCTCAGTCCTTGGTGGCTGTAAGACTAGCATTAGCATTCCACTATTAACTACGGGTCCTGAATTCTTCACCACTTTAAAGAATTGCAAAGCCTTGCCCGTTAAAGATTATCCACTTGCTTCAATTCAAAGTTTGCTGAGTTTAATACTGGTTGGTCACAATGAAGAAAAACAAGAAGGGTGAACAGTGACAACACAGATCCTGAGGTCACATGGTGTTCTGTTACATAAAGCATCAAAAGAGATTAAAAATCTTCATGATTATGTTTTCAGATCTCAAACAAATGCATCTCCTCAGCAGTGCCAAATTCGCCAACTCTGAAGCTGATTCAACCTGCTCCCACTTTTTGTGAAGCACATGTTAATCACTACAGGTAGCTAATTCTGCTTAGAGAAAGGCAGCTCAAGTTGTAATGTTTCTCAAATCAAAGTTCTAAGGCCTAATGGCAATTCTAATTAAGACACAAAAGTGACAGTAGCCTGTTTGCCAGAAAATATTTTACACTGACAAATCCTGCCCGTCACTGCTACTTTAAAAAGAACCAGTGATGGGAGTTGGAGACATGTATCTAGTTAGTCAGATAAAGATAGCAACTCATCATGTATCCAGCCAAAATTCCATCAAATGTGGCATATTCTTCCTCACAGAAACACATATTGCCATAAGGAGGTTCTGGTGCATTGTAGTAACTCTCTGCCATGAAACTGTGAGCCTGTATGCATAGATACCATTATCCAGCACTGCTTCAGTGTAAGCATGTTCCTTCCTTGACCCTGTTGAATGCTCTTCAGTGGGAAGACAAGTTGACTAGTTGACTGCCCACAGGACATTGCAGAGAAGCAAAGATTAATTTCTTTACTCCACAGGCAAGCTGCAGAGAGAGAACTCCTCACCCTGGAAACAGCCAGCCACTTGCAATATGTGTGGAGGAACTCTCACCATACCAGAGAGCAGAAACATTGATTACAATGGTTACACCCTTTCATCAGACCAAGACCACACAAATGCAGAGACAAAACCAGAAACCCAACCTAGCTAATGTTAATTTGGCTTACTGCCAACAGCTGAAGTGATGTCAGATGTGTCTCCTCAAGGAGATGTGCCTTGCAAGAGAAACCAAATGGTTGAACAAGGGTTGAACAAGTTCTTAGAATCACAGAATGATTTGGGTTGGAAGGGACCTTAAAGACCACCTAGTTCCAACCCCCCTGACACAGACAAAGACACCTTCCATTAGACCAGGTTGCTCAAAGCCCCATCAACCTTGAACACTGTCAGGGATGGGACATCCACAGCTTCTCTGGACCTCCTGTGCCAGTGCCTCACTATCCTCACAGTACAGAATTTCTTCCTGTTATCTAATCTAAACCTGTCCTCTGTCAGCTGGCTCAGAGCATGGCTATATATTATTTACCCACACTTCTGTCATACCTTGCCAAGGCAGTGAAGAGGTGAATGACAGCAAGGGAAGTAGATATTACACAATAAAAAAGAAAGGGGTCTGGGTTTGGGTGAGGAAGGGAGAGTTGAAACCAACTCTAATTAGAACCAAGAAGTCTACCATCACACATAAGGAATATTTTCTTTAGAAGGTAGTGAGGAAACAAAGAAAAGAAAAAATGCAAATTGTTTTTCCCTTGGAAATGAGGGGTGCAGTGGTATTAGTTCCCCATTCCCAAAGCCTAGAGGGAATTCAGATAATTTAAATGGAGCTTCAGACGTACTAACTGTGAAGGAAGATAAAATATTTCTAAATGGTCTTCCCAGATGCTTGTACACCTATCTTACAAGGACACAGCATAATGTTTCTTTTAAGGCACACCAAGGAGTTGAAGCCGACAAGTTACACTTTACAAGAAATGTTTATCTTTTTACATCAAGTCCACCTCTCTCACCAAAGCATGGGAATGGGCAACAGTCAAGGCTGATTTTAACATTGTCCTCTCACTCCTACTGAAAAGGCACAGAGGTGGGACCACTCAGATGGTGGAGCAGTTATCTTCCCGGATCTTGGTCCTTGTAGAAAAGGCAGACTGACATAGCAGCCCTGAAAGAGGGATGTTTACTCTGAAAGCAGAGCTACTCTTGAAAGCTTAAAGTGGATACAACCACATATAAGGGGGAAGTGAATCGAAGTCAACAGGCTTCAATGGAAAATAAACAAGGAACAAAGGAAACAGCAATCACAGCAATAAACAATGACTGAGAAAGTCTGATCCAGTATTATTGAGTAACTTCAGTATTCAAAATGAAATCTGACTTACAGCATGGAATCTTGTTTATTTTAAAGAGCTGAAGCACCAAGCTGACGAGAAGAATGCTCAAAACCAACTCCAAAAAGCTGAACCAAAACAGAAATTTTACTTTGAGTGGCATCTTTATATATCATTAGAGTTGGAGACTTGGTACAACAATAACTCCTAATGAATCCTGCTGGTTACACTATCTCATATATCAGATATGCTACAACCTCCACTGGACATTCTCCACAGCTGAGCCACTGCAGTCAGACTCAGCTACGTCTGTGTCCCACAGAACTGCACCAAGAGAGCCGACAGACTTTAAGCTGCCATTCCCCTAATGCTGTTTAACATCCTTCTTGCCATCTCTGTTGTCTGTAAAGCTGCACAGTTGATACCAGGTAGGAGAACAATCTTTCTGCATACCTACTGTGCATACAGTACGTGCGCTGGTCACAGGTGTTTTCCTGGATGCCTGAAACTATGAATACACACTGGCATATGTTGGAGTGGGAAAGGGATGAAAGCAGTGACATTAACCGTTCCAGTCTTTACTTTCCCCTTTTCTATTCCAAGATGCCCTCTGAACAGCAGCTCCATCACACTACCAGCTGTGTCATGAGAGTTAAAAACAGAGTCCAGTAAGTTGTGCACCTCTGACTAATATACTGCTCAGCTCCAAAGCTGTTCTGACTCAAATCTGGGCTTCCTAATAGCCAGAAAGATCACTAAATGTTAGATTACATAGAGGGGAAAGGAATTTCTTAAGAGACACAAGTCTAAGCACTGAATAAAATTTATGAATGCTTAGTAACTGTACTATCAACTCACATTCACACACAAATCAAAAGATACTGCAAATATTAGTATATACTAGTTTATATAATTATATTATATATTATATTAGTAATAAAAGTTATCTTTGCAGTATCCTTCTCCTGAATTTCTGCTAAAATTCTTGTAATTTGCTCTGCTTTTTAGAAGAAGCCACATCATAATCAGTTTGAAAGTGAAAAGCAAATACATACACACCCAAGCATATATGATGTGGGACTACAGCATATATGCAGCTGCTTCAACCAGCAAAGCAGTAAGTTCACTGCTGGGCCCACAAACAAAAGCTACAGGTAGCCCCATCTCTGGTAATATAATCACCTTTCCTCATGCCTTAGGCCCAGTTCTGGTGATGACTTTTCTGCTCAGTAAGGCAGCACTCACAGACTTCATTTGATGCTACTTCTTTAGCTATGTCAAGGAAAATGGTTTCTATACCACTGATCTAAAAGCACCTAATTCAAATTAATCAACTTTTTATTTAGGAGATGGCTGTACCCCAGAGGAATCCACTTCTCACCTTCAGGAAAGATAGTAAGGCTTTGTCAGTTACCAGGCTGAAAACAAATTAAAGTGAAAACACAACTGCTTCAGAGGCAGGTATTCTGACAACTACATAATTTTTCTCCTAAGTATTTCTCATACACTTGACAAAGTTGGTTCCAAGTGCATTCAAGTAATTAAAAGCATTACTCAGTTATGTGTAAGTCAACAATTTACAGGAAATAGAAACCACAAAGAAACTGTAAACCAACTGGATTAACTAAGAGATTGAATATTTTTATTGCTTCGAAAAAGAGCCTCTAGCTGCAACTGAAAAATGTCTGAAGTACAAGGATCTTTGTTCTTCTGTCACATTCAAGAATTCAGCATCAAGCAATGCTTTCCTTCCTTTGTCCTAACTATCCTGGCTCTTATATAAAGTGACAGATTGCACACAGATGAATTATCATTCTGAGTACATGAGAATGTCAGATACAGGCAAATTTTAACATTTAATGAAACAAAAAACAAGATTTCATGCATGAGAGCATCAGGGTACCTAAGTTCTTCCCCACCCATAGCTCTTATGTCCAAAGGGGAGGAGGGAGCCTACTTCAAGATTCTTGATTCGTGGTATTCCTTGACAGTTTTGCTTTAAAACAAAATAAAATTGAAAAATACATCAGCCCAAGTTTAAATCTAACCTGTAAGTGAATGAATCTGGCATTCATCCAGCAGAATTTACTGTTAGTGTCAGTCTGAATGAAGTGTAGCACCTCAGCCCAAATTCCTCAGCATGTCACACATCACTGATTGAGCTGCCATACCTTCACAGGGTAAACATTTAGTAGGTTCACTTTCCACATTCTATAGAGGACTTCAGACACTGTTTGAATAATGCAGACTTCACCATAAAATAAAGCAGAAAATAAAGCCAACCTTTAGACTACAGATATAAAATTGCGCCCTACGGTAACAAGCATCAATTTTGATGTGATGCAACAAATTAAGAACAAATTTAAAATTCAGATTTGCTTCTGAGTGCTTGATAAAGCACAAAATATACCAGACATTCAAGCAATTCCAGAAACTTTGAAGTTACAAACATGCAATCCCTTAAGATATTTAGGGGTTAAAAAATACTTTACAAACACAGCAAAGAAACCTTTATATGAAGTTACAGTGCTTCTGTTATGGGAGATACTCCATACATCATTTACATCCTAACCTACAGGATTTTTAATGCCATTATCTAGCACTCTCCTATTTTAAATCAATCTTTATAAGTGCTTTGGCACAGGGTTTTGCAATGCTGCTAGTCAGCAACAGCAGCACACAAAAACTAAAACTGACTTCAGAAATATTAGAACCCATGAGTAGAGAAATGCGTGCCAGATTATCAAAGGAAATAGTTTTGATGACAAGAAAAGGTAAAAAGCACCAAAAAAATCCTGTAAAAAGGCATCTGCACTGTAGTGAAAAACAAAGCACTAAAGTGAAAGAGAAGAACATGGACAACAAACTGGGAAGTATCTCATTCCCAAATGCTAGCAGCAAAAATCACTGCCATACTTTTGCTATCTTTGTATTTTTGAATGACGATAATGAAGTGCAGTTAGAGAAGAGCTTTCAGTCCATCAATATGTGATTTAAAAAAAAAGTCTTTAGCTATTAACTTCCTAATTGAACATCTGAGGAATTTTCTTATACATCCCTCATAGTCATCATTAAGCTATCCCAAAGTTAACCGTAACAGAGATAGGCACTACAATTGAACATCTTTAATTTACACTCAATTCTTATTTTCATCTTGGTATCCTGATGAAAAGCAAATCCTCCCTGTGTGAAAGAGAAAGAAACACATACAGGGAAGATCTCACTGGATTAAAACATCCATTTAGCCTGGGAGCCACTTCTAGGCATGGCAAGAGGCAGATACATAGGTGAGAACGCAAAAAGGCAAGCAGAAAAATGCAACTTTCCTACAGTATCCTCCAACCTGCCAGGAACTAGCAGCTTGAGGGGCTCCTGCACAAGAAGAAATAACTTAGTGTTTAATGATGCAAGAGAATTGTTTTCCAAGAACTGGGTCCATTTATTTTCCTTTCAAGAAATTACTTACTTACTATTACACATAGTTCTGAAGTTTTCATAAAATTCTGGCTGGTTTATTTGGAGTTAATTACTGAGGGTAGAGACATTTTTTTAAATTATCGAATATGAAGCATCAATCACCCTGGCTTCTAGGGAGATATAATTTTGAATCTCAAGAGCAGTCCTGATTTAAGGACACATATCAGAAACACCTGGAAGCCAGCAGATGTATGAAGGAGCAGCTGCAGAAGTCAGTCTTCTCCAAGAACCACAGTGAGCCATCTGCAAGTGAGGTCTTTACATTCTACTAACTGAAAATCACTGAATGTCAGTCATTTAATTAACACAGAAGAGCAAATGTCAAAGCATATTCAAACTGTGGAACACTGTTAGCAGTGATACAGAACACACACTGCCAATTAGAAGTTACTGGTTACTGCCTTTTGTACTGTGGAGATGAAATAATTCAGATTAAGCCTATATGGGGACAAGCCTAGTATCTTTTACACTTCTACAAGTAAGGCATCTCTCTATCCTGGCTATGCTTTGTTATCCTAGTCTACAGAGAGTGCTCCTTTTCTCTGCTGTAGCACATGTGAAACACAAACCAGCAGAATCTCTGATTAACAAGAAGCCTGATGAACATGAACTGACACAGCATCTAACAGCAGTTCAGCATTTTTTGCTGCAAGGGACTGAATTTATTTTGCATGTTACACCACCCGAATACAGAATTTTAAATGAAGGATTTGCAGACATTCAGCCAGACTGGAAGGGAAGTAACCCTGCCCTCCAAAACATGTTGGCATTTAACTTAAGCATACAGGAGAGAACATGAGAACACTATGAAGTTGTAGTTGCCAGATGTACAATCCATGAAATGGAGCCTCACAGTTTCAACAGACAAATGCACCATGAAGAAAGACTCAGAGCTTCCTATTGAAAAGGGCCATCCAAAACCTCCACAGGAAAATTGCATACTAAATCTCTGTCCTGCCCAAACCTCCAAATTGGGACTCATTACTGGGTATGAGCTAACAGGAACCAGTTAGAGCTATGTTTATGATATTCTTCCCTCAGATTATGAGCTTTATGAAACTAAATTATGCAGACACTCCTTGAGCATTTGGTGACATCCATATTATTAAAGGAGTAAATTAAAGATTTAGAATAATATAGTTCTAACCATTATCAAGATAGGAAAATCTGGAGGAAGATTGCTGTAGAGTTAAAAATTCTTCCTTTATTTCAGATTTCAGAGAACAGCCTGTACTCAAGCAGCAGTTCAGGCCCAATAAGCTTTGGGAGCCATAAGGCTATCGTCTTATTTATAACAAGTCAGCCTGTTTAAAAAAGGAGTCAAGTAGAACATTCACCCCTGAGACACTACAAAAGCACCAATTCATACAGGAGTTACCAAGCCCTTTTGGTGTTGTGAGCACAGCAGTTTTAACAGGACCCTCACTGCTCTAAGCACACTGCAGAGACCAGCTGAACTGGTGTTCTCTCTGCCTTGCCAAGTATTTTCCCACAGAAGGAACAACACTTTGTTATCCTGCCTCTCTTCTTCAACTAGGGCCAGAAATTCTGCAAGGCAAGATCTAGCTAAAAAGTGATTCTCTGTTGTTTAAACCAGAAGAAAGCCCTCCACTGACACATTGCTTCCCAAGAGAAGGCCACTCCACCAGGTCCAAGCATTTGGCTCCTAGACCACCCCAGGACCTCTCATGAGCAGCACAAGGCGAGTGCTGTGAATGCAGAAAAAAAAAGGGTGTAGCTTGCTGCTGAAATTGAAACTTCAGGGTCTGATAAGTGTTCTGTGTGTTATCTGTTCTTGTACAAATTACTTCCATCATGCTGTGAAACCTACTGAAATGCTTAAAGAGATTTGACAGGAAAATAGCATCAACACCACAGGTGGCAAACTAAATACCTTGCCATTTTGAGACACTGGTGCCACACAGGACTTGTCCTCTAACGAATCCCATCAGTGGTCCACCAGGAATGATTAAGCTACATTAGTTCAAGTGTCAACAACACCTGAACATTAAGCATTAGCTCCTTTAGCAGGCATTGGAAGACATCACTATTCCTATACTTCATTATGTTTACTGCAAACATTTAACTCTTATCCTGTGTCTATTTCGGTATACTCCCAAACTGACTGCCTTTGCCAATGTTTATTTCAGAAAAGACAGAAAGTCATCACCTTCAAATTTCTTATCTGGCTATGTAACAACGCCAGCGATTCTGAAATTAGCTGCTTCTGACAAAGTATTTTCTTTGGAAACCTTCTGACAATTCCTTCATTTCTTCCCTTATCAGTCAGGAACATAGTATATGACAACATTTCAGATGCACTGAAATGCCCCTCAAGCCAGAAACTAGGACTTCAGTTGCATAGCCAGTAATTATCACCGATTTTCTTGAACTGGATTGCTGTAATCAGGTGAGCAAAAAGCTATGAAGGTTATTTGGGAGACCATATAAGCACTTGGAAGAGTATCACTGCATCTCAGAGGTAAAGAGTTTATTTTTATATACACTACAATTGAGACTGAAAAATGTATTTATAATGAAATTAAATATTAAATAACAAGACCACAGGAAAACCGTCAAACTATAGATTTGGAAACTAGAAAAACATGTCAGTGAACTAAGGAGAGATGTAACAGTAAGAAGGAAAGATTACAAATAAAAAGGCAAGTGGAAGCAGGGAAGAAAGAGGAAGAAAAAGTAATCAGAGCACACCAAACAGTTAGGAGAGCAAAGCATTAAAGAGAGAAGGGTCAGGAACTGCATCAGAGAGCGAAGAGGATAAAGGAATTATTGACTAAAAATACCCAAAAGAAAGGTAACAGCAGATGTCTGGTTTTTTGGTACATTTAATACAACATTTGAAAAACAGGAAGAGCATTTCTGAAAATGCTGTATTTTTCAAGGAGAAAAAAAAATATATAGGAAGGGAAGAATCAAATCTACAGCTAGCAGCTGCCAAAGCCCTGCAGTTTCTCTTATCAGAGCAGCACTTCCACTGATAAACCAATGCCACAGGATCACTGTCTTACGATGACAACTTTTAGAAAAGAGGATGAAAAAGTGAAAAAAAAAAAATCAGACTCTCAAGCTCCCTTTTCCACATACATGAGCAAAAACATGCAGACAGTGACAACTCTCTCTTTAGCTCATGCTCCAAATACAGTATACTAGAGAAATGCTTCAACCTAAAGTAACAAGTAAACTACATACATTAGCCAAGACTCTTACATGGTTGATTTTACCCCTCTGGAAGGGGCTAAGGTGACAGTGCTAGGGTAGCTCCTTCCAAAATGATGCATCCAGGCCTGAACTGTGCTGTCCTGCCTATTGCAGCCATGCAGCAAAGCGCCTCCAGCACACAGGATGTCCTGCTGGGGCACTGCAGCTCAGCCACGCGCCAGCAGCCCCTGGTGTAGCCAGTACAGCACCTGCCCTCCAGTGCAGGTTGGTTAAACACCATTCAAAGCAAAAATCCAGCCTACATCCATCTTTCCACAATCACAGCTGATTTGGTCACCACACGCATGAGGATTTTTTAGGAGAACAGCATTCCCTTGTGAGCTCTGAACAATATGCTACTATTTTCACTCCTCTTCAGAGCACAGCCATTTTGAGTGGGAAGGACAAATGGATGGATGCAACGTCAGTTTATTGACCTACATGCATTTCAGCTGTAGTTAATAATGGCTAACGCTTCATATTGTTCACTGAAAAATGCACCAGAAGAGGCAAGGATAATAAGGTTCTAAATGTATTCCAAAAACTCTCTGTACTTCTGGCTTCTGAATATCTATTTATCAAGTTAAAAGAACCAAGAGTTTTGTTTCCAAGACAGTTGGGGGGGGGAAAAAAACCAGCCCAAACCAATCAAAGTTTATTAGTTTCGCCTTTGGTGAACAGGTCAGTATCCCATTAAACCTTTGCAGTGATCCTTATCAGTACATACATAGTGAACTAAGTCCAAAGATGGAAGTAATCTGCTCAGCATGGCAACAGGCCTTCCACTGACAAAGGGTCAACTTTACATGTTTTAATAAATGGCATGAACACAGCTAACAACACAAGTTGAATAACATTCCTTTACTCTCACTCCATTACACATATTCCATTATTGTATTCCACAACAGGCTCCAACTGCCATGAAAGGTTCGCCTACTTCATCCTGCCCACATGTTTTTGCCTTCTCCTTTTCATTGGATCCAAAGAAAAACCAAAAATTACCACCTGCTACTCCATGTGAATAATATAAAAGTGAAGGCAGAAATGAGTGACTGGTAGAGTGGGAAGAATGAGACTGTATAAACATTTTCTAGGCTGCTTTCCCCCTCCTTACACACACGCCAACTCCATTATGAGCATAAGGTCTCCCAGGAAATACCAGGCAGGATATACCACCATCAAAAAGAAAATACGAAATTTTGTTATTTTCTATCCAGATATTTTACTGTTGGTAAAGGTGGGAGAGGAATAAGAAAGAGCAGATAAGGAAATAAATATTCCTAGCTAATTATCTTTTTAAAGACGCACATCATGGCAGTAGCATTTCCCTTCCCCAATCTACAGCTGTGTGGCTGTCTGATTCAAGATTCATTGCACACTACCAAGCAAAGAGCATACTCAGTAAATACAGACACAAACAGACTGGTATTTACCTGTGTCAGAAGTTTATCAGAACAATTGAAGAACCACATTCCAATGAAAATAAGTAGGCAGGCAGAAATGACAGCAGAAAAGAGAAAAGAAAATAGCTCAGTTATAATCCAAGTTATCATATTAAGAGACAACAGCAAGGACAATTAACATTAAACCTGTTATTTCAGGGTCACTCAAGAAGTGACTGAATCACTTGTGCCTAGGAAGAGAGAAGTATTCCCACAGATACAACAGTACCCAATTATTTTATTAAAAAGTATTATTATAATCATGGATTTGTCACGTGTGACTGTGTGTGGACATCCTGGAAAGGCACCCTGCAAAGTAAGTGCATGGTTAAAAAAGGTCTGTTCACAAGTTTAGTAGAATTTACATATTGGGTATCAAGTGGTGTTTCTAAAGCTCACCTTAGCATAGACACAGATGTCTAGAGGATAGCACCCAGGGTCACTTGCCTTTTCTCCACTAATCACAGAAACAACAGAATGAATATCCTGAACTAAGGTAAACATTTATAAATATCCTTCCATAAAGCAGACTTTTCAGTGGCCAGCATAAGCCAAAAGCAAAGCTCATTTAAAAAAAAAAAAGCAACAGCAAAGCACAAGCACAAAAAACCCCCAAAATCATAAAAGAATTCTGGTAGCGAAAATCTACTATGCACAGCAGCTACTGAAACTATGACTTTACAAGTCTACTCAGACTGAGATCCTTACTGGAAAGGATTTTAGTAGCACCTTTTGTGTTCCTGTGCTTTGTGCTGGCTTCTGAGCCCATCCATTTCTCTTTTCCCACCTCTCCTGTATTCTTTATTCTTTCAGGTACTTTTCCCTGTGGTTTACCAAACAGACACACAGTAAACCTTCCAGGTGTTCTCCTTTCCCCTGTTCCCAGAAGACACAATTGGCAGTGAAGTTCCAAGCATGAGGGAAGTGTAAGAAGATGGACAGAAGGTGCAGGCAACAGATACCAAGCATACATAATTAATCTGAGCTGCAGATGTCTCAGCAGAGAATGCAGAAAGAGTCTGGTAACACCCTATACTGTAAGGAAAGCTGAGATCTGTGGCACACACAAAAAGGTCCATGTGATGCCTTTAAGAAAGCCAGAGAAAACAAGATTTAAAAAAAAAAGGAAAAATCATTATATATTATCCCAAGATGCACAGACTAACCTCAAAATGACTTTAGCTTCAGATGTTTTTGTAAATATTTCAACAACTCAAAAAGAGTGCTCAATATCTAGCAAATCCCACTGAAGACAAAAAAAGTGGTTTTTTTAACACTTGAATACAATTACACAGCAAAGGCTATCTTAAGAAACTGGAACATTATCATATTATTGCTGTTTTAGCATTTATCCAAATTATTTTCCTGCCACCCTGATTTAAGAGAAAACCAGACAGTTTTCAGTCTCAATTTGCCACTTGTGCATAAAAGAAAGTTTTTACTAGGATTAAAAGGTATTCCAGATTTTGTTTTTAAAGCAAGTGGTTACTCAGACTAATTTGAAAGTTCCTTTACCAGTTAGGTGCCTACTTTTTTCTTCAAAGCCCCTATTGTATAATAATTCAACTGCCTATAAAACACTCACTTCCATAAAACAAGCATAAAAGACAAATAATCCATTTTTGCAAAAAACATGCCTCTGTTTTATCTTTTGCACCAACTTAGAGCAAGATGAAGTTGCCACTAATATCAGTGCTGCAAGTAAGTAGATATCTAAAATACAAATGCAACTTTAAAAAAAAACCAACCATACACAAACCGAATAAAATCCTCCAAAATAATGAGAAGTCATCCTGTGACCATGTGCATAATGTAATGCAGAAAAGCTAAGAAGTTGCATAGATTCTTAAACTTCCCATATAGCACACTGTGCCCAAAAAGAGGAATTAAAAGTGCAAAATGCTTGCTTGCATAACCAGAAATTCCTCACTCTCAGTGCAGAAAGGCTCAATGTTATCACCACCAACCATGCCCTCAGAGGGCTCTTTATATGTAGAATTATCTGTAACAGTCACACTAAGACAGAAAAGCCTCCCTTGTTT
Organism: Anthoscopus minutus; assembly: GCA_013399455.1. Classification (NCBI taxonomy): domain Eukaryota; kingdom Metazoa; phylum Chordata; class Aves; order Passeriformes; family Paridae; genus Anthoscopus; species Anthoscopus minutus. The sequence goes on along the minus strand of VWYI01014804.1, from coordinate 20,271 downwards.
ATTACTGGGAACTCAAACATGAAAGATAAAAAGTGTAAATACAGGTCTAGACCATTAACTATTTTTCTCACAAGCTTCATCCAATTTGGGAGTTGTTCAACCACTGCAATAATTAAGGATGTCTTGAGAATACCATACCTGAGCAAAATTTATTCTAATATACCACACTGCTGACACTGCAGACTCAGTTGAACATCACTCTGCCCTGGCAGCTTTAAAGTTTTTTTCTGCCTTTCCTTCCCTTGATGCTTCCCTCCTTTCGGGGTCCATGGGCTTGGAGACGCAGACGTTTCTCTGGTCAGACACACAGCTACCTTGGAGAGATCAGGCAAGCCCCACTGACAACTTTGGCCCAGAAGTCTAGCTCTATACATCTTTTAAGTTAAAAGCTGAATCGAGGTCAAATTTAAATAGGAAATACCAGTTCAGGACACTGCAGAATCAATCTGTAAGAAAGTGGAATAATCACTATGATACATAAATGCAAAAAGCAACCTTAATGCTATTAACTACTTTCATCAACCCCATCCTCGCAAGAAACGCACATATAAGGTCAATGGAAGGCTCTGCCTAACTTACTGAGTGCATTTCACAACTGTCATGTACAAACAGATGCTCCAATCTTGTGTGACATCACTGTCCCTTGCCCTGACGCACTTCCCACTAACCTTAACGACCCCTTAGCTCGGCCAGGTGTGGATTCAGCTTCACTTTCGGCTCGCAGACGCGAGTCGTTTCCCCTGTGTACATTAACCGGGCACAGTTCGGAGCAGCAGAAGCTGCTCCCC
>VWYI01014804.1:0-19313 GCA_013399455.1 Anthoscopus minutus | reverse complement strand
CTGCGGGCCCGGGCGCCGCCGCCGCAGGGCACCGGCCCAGGGGCCTTCCCCGTGCGGGCCCCGAGCCGCGCTCGGCGCCGCCGCACACCTGCTGCAGATAAATAACTACACACATAAACCGTGAGACACGCACACAGAACGGCACGCAGCGGTCCAGGCTCCCCCTCCTTCCTCCCTACAGAACACAGCTTTATCTCCCTGAAAACAGCCTGAGAACGGAGGCACAACCATTCAGCTATCTGGCCTTCACTCACAGCGATAACGGCTAAGCGTGCTGGCACGGGAATATCTCGGGTTTACACAGAGACTGGGTATATAAATAAGAACATCAGCGCAGATAAAACCCGACTGACAGTGAATGGCGGTTTTGTGCATGCCCGTGGAGCACAGCTGGATACGGGGAACTACGGTTTGCTGGGCACATCTGTCCCCAGCTACTGTGCATCTATCACCCTGGACCACACACCTCCCACCGGTTTATACATCCCTGCCCAGCAGCCTTCTGTTACTACAGTCCTACTTACTGCATAAAGAGTGTGCCAAGGGAAAGCTCACAGGGACAGAGTCCTACCAAAATTCTGAGAAAGGGAACCTTTACCCCGGGACATGTTCCCACCAGTAACGTATTTCACTGACTGCCCTGAGAAACGGGGTGCCTCCAGGACACACCGTAGCAACCCCACTACCAGCCTCTTCCCCAGAGCATCCACCAGTCACTCACTACACTTTCAGGTCCAAAATGACCGTGGGATCAAAACCTCTGTTGGTTTTTCCCTCTAACCAAATATTTAAGACTGTGTGCATGCAGGAGAAGCCCATAAAAATCTCCCTGGTGCTGCACATACAGGAAACCAGCACAGCTTTGATTGCTGGAGCCTGCTAGTGAATGGAGGCAGAGGCTGATCTGAATCACTGAGCACACCATGTTTTTCTTGGGAGAGTAACCTGCAGCAGAACGCCACAGCAGACAGCCTGCAGTACACCACGCTTGCCAATTCAAGTCAAGCTAAAGCAACGTGCTGCCCTCCCCTCAGCCCTCTCATCAGCAAAAAAAGCCACAGGCAAGGGTAGCAAGATACTGGTGTCACACTAGAAAATCCACATTCGTGAGAAAGGGAAAAAAAGATAACTTCAATTTATGGAAGCATAATGTGTAAGAGACCTATTTTTTTTTGTTTTCCTTTCCAATCACTGAATTTACAATATATTTTAAGAAGCCTTCTCTTTTCCCTCACTGTAAAGCCATTGTCATTTCTTAGACTGAAGTAATCCTTCATATCAACTGGATTTCCAGATTCCCTCTTGTGTTTTCCTGAAAACTCCCCTAAATTTAGTCCTTTCTATTGCTAGGAGGTCATTAGCCAGTCCAAAACAAACGCATGCCCACAACATTGCAGCTTTATTGAGAAAGGACTCTTATCCTTGGGTCAGCCTCACAGCATACGACAGGAAATAAAAACAACCCTAAGAGTTATATTAGCAAAGCTGCCAAAGGGTCATTGCACTCTCACCTCAAACCCAGTCCAACTGTGGTAGCTGGTGGTTACCCGTGAGCAAATACTAAATCAGTGAGATGCTGTGCACTCAAATCCTGACACTGTTCCCAGGGATACCACAAGAAACAAGCCTTTCCTGAACCTAGCTTAAGAAAATACACACAAGTGTAGGTATGTACACAACGCAGACAAGTGAGGTTTTGTGTCAGAACAGAGAGATTTTAGAGTCTTCATTTTCAAGATTTTTTTACTGCTACAAATACTTTTAGCAATCTGGTTTTATGGGGTTTTTAAGCGTTTCTTTATGAAAAATGTGAAGCTTAAAGAGAGTATGCTCCCCTGCGTAACCATTTTCAGTGCTGGTGAACATGCAGCTTAGTGTTTTTCCTTATTATGAATATACAAACACTTGAAGGTATTGTTGTTTGGTTTTTCCCTTCCTTGCTTTTTTTTTGTTTGTTTGAACAGAGCATCAGCCAACATGGCACAGACTTGTTCTTCAACTGCCAAAAGCATCACTAGTATAAAAGTGATGTCAGCACTGTTTTGTTAGTAACACTGGCCTTCCCTCTGAACAGGCAGAACATACACATCACCAGGTCAAGCATTAATGGAAACTATTGTTAGTTTTCTTAGCCCAGCAGTGTGAAAGCTTGTAAGACAAAACAGCATCAAAGAAGATCTGGATTCACCTCAAACAATCACTCCAACTCACATGAAGATCCATATGTTCAGAGTAATCACAAAGAAACGGGAACAAGCCTTGGATTTTTTTTTCCCTCCTTCACCTCATCTTCCCCCTCACTGACTTACCTACACCTGCACTGGAATGCAGTATTTCACAGAAAAAGATGTGCCTGTAAGATTGTGAACTACTTTATGTAACCTATTCTTTCAAATTTAGTACTGAATCGACTGTCATAATAGGATTTGACACAAGAGTCTGAATCTTTTGTTACTGTGCCAACCTGGAGTTTTGGAGTTTTGTCTACTATGGTAGTTTCAATCTAGCATGCAGACTCCACAAGTTATCTGATCAAACCCAAATGTACACTTTTAAATTATGAAAGCAGTGTTTTATTCAATTATTTCACAGAATCATCTTAGCTTTCCTGAAGTAGTCAAGTTCTTTCTACACTCTACTTCACAAAAAAAATGAAGCAGGCAACAAATTTTCTTCATGAGAAGAATCTCTGAAAATTGACCTTTGCCAGGATGCATGGAGAGGAATACTGATGGGCAATTCTTAATTAACAAAATGTCTCTTACTATAGGTTTTACAAGTTAGAGAATTGAAAGTTTCTGCCTTCAACATATGGGAAAAAATGGTAACACAGCAAGTCCAATAAAAAGAAAAAAGGAATGAAAAGAAGTAGGCAGAACATAAGACTTCAAAACCACATAGTTAAGTACGATACAGGTGTTACCAACCACAAAATAACTGAAAAAAATTAGGAAGAGTCCTTTGGCTTCCATCTAGTCCAACCTCCTGCTCAGATGAAGGTGAGCGTCAAAATTACATGAGAGCACCTCCTGAATCAACAGTACAAGAACAGACAAAGCCCAAAGCTCATGAGCACTACTACCCTGGACAGACCACCACAAGTTGGAAAATGCTATCCAAAAGACTCAGCCTTAGGAATGCTGAAGAACAGTGAACAGAAATGGTGCAAACTTGATATGGGCCTTGCAATACAGACCAGCAAAAGTCACACATTTGTGATCTCTCAACTGAAACAGCACAGGTTATTTTGTGGAAGAGCAGAAAGGAAAAGAATAGAGTATTCAAGGAACCAGCAATCAATTCCCAAAATATTACAGCCCTAGGATATGAGAACCAGGAGAAACTGTACAACTCATCAAAAAGAGAGTTACAAAAGCACAGCAGGCAGCTCACCAGAACATACCATACTACGCTGTGTTTGAAAAATTACTTCAGCTATTTGGTTTTTGCACTCCAGTATGGTTGGAAAGCAAACCAGAATCTCAGCTCTCCACAAGCAGCAGCCTTCAGTATATCATATTCATTTTCTTCTGACAGTTTAAGGTAAGAGCCCACACTAGCCTGAAAAATAGTAAGTATAACTCTCTTCCTTCATGGATGTTTTTAAGGAGGAAGGTCTCATGCCCTCAGACTTCTACTGGCAAAGGTGATCAAGGCAACAGCCAAAGACAGCAAGAAGCTCAGCACACAAAACCTTTTCATAAATGACCAAACTGCATTTGAACTATGGCAGGAGGGGTATCAAAGGGAGAAATGGCACTAAAAACATCACCAAATATATCAGTCACACAGAAGGCAACAGGTTTTGTAGTACTGTCCCAGATGAAATCCTGCTCTCTTGCCTTGCAAATGTAAATAGGACTAGGTCCTAGCTCCAAAGCATCCTGAAACCTCAAGAATTCAATATAGTAACTGTATCAATGGCTTGTGCTAATTAGATCCAATGACATATTTAAAAACAATGGTCACAAACAATTATGTTGTAATTAGGTATGATATCATGATCCAGGGTACAGACAGCAATGAAAGGAGGCCATATCCAAACTGACAAGAGAAACACTATCTAAAAAAGAACCCCAGAGACTGATCAATAACATCCATACCAAGTAGAATTAATTTTTAAAATGCCACATATGTAATACATACATGTACACAGTATTACAAAAAAACTTTAAAACACAGGTAAGAATTACCTAATTTTGTCTGAAGTTAAAAACATGCCTGTGAATCTGCACAAGTTTTATCTGCTTTGGTGCTGTCCTGTAATACTCGAATGATCACTTTCACAAAGCTCATCACCTGTGTAGCTTGGGACTGCTTTCTAATTTATCACTCTGAGCCAGTTTCAGTCCAAGCGTTTAGATGAATGCTGCCTGGATTAAACCATTATTAGCAGTTTCTAAAAGTGTATAGGTATATATTTAATTAGTAACTCAGTGGGTACAGCTCTGTACAGTCACAAGTCAAAAGCAAAATACAGCAGAAAAGGAGAACAGAAACATTAGAGATGTAGAAATGAACATTGCTATTACTACAAGAGAAAAAATGGCAAGCAGGTTACATGAAGACTGTAAGTGAACTGGAGATGTATCTTGACCTTACATCATCCCATTTAACATTATTCTCAAAATGTCTGTGTTACATAAGTAAAACATTAGGTGTTTTTGAAGTTTATCAAGACCAGTTACTTTTTCTCTTCACTCATTGCCAATACTAACCACATCTTTCTACACTATAGCTTCTAACAGTTAGACTGATATTTCTAATGTTCCAAAAACTTGATGGTCACAAAGTTATGATGGAATTTTCCTCTTTTTTAGAAGCTGTACTCTAGACTGAGCTCTAACAGCAAGGTTAGACATGCTGGAAATGTTTGCAATACATGTTTGCTGAGGTTAAGAATAGCCCAAAGATAAGCAGTTGCCTAAACTTGGCAGTTATGAACTGGGACTCTACACAGGCACAAAACATTCTTCTGATGCTCAGACTCATTTGTTCTCAAACACTGACTGTCCTGGCTCCAAAGCCATACAAAAGTTTAATGAGGTGACAATCCTCTGCTGTCACAAAGTTTTGTGAGATTCAGGTCACACACACATAAAAAAAAAAGTAGTAACAAATCATGGGTAATTTGACACAACAGAACTCACTGAAGAGAATTAGATAATAGGTTCTGGGACTTGGGTTTTTCCCATCATCTAGATAAAAATCTTATTTTCTTCCCAACACTAAATGAGAAGCTCACACTTGGTATCAGAAAATGTGTGCATATTTGATCTCTGATAAAACACATTCTTTTCAGGGGAGTCACAGTCATTTCTTTCTTGAAGCTTTCAGAAACCTGAAACATCTTAAGGTAGTCTTACCTTTATATATATATCCACGTAAAACTAAACTTGAAGGAGTAGTCTAGTGCACAAAGAAGAATTTTAGCAAAGCATGTAATATTATCCATGGCAATTAAGTCTGCCTTTCATCTGCAACGCTGCCATATTAAATCTGCCTTCATTAACAGTATAGAATTTCCCATATTTGTCAGAAATACAAATTTTGCAAATTTAGCATTATTTGATCTCACATGCATTCTGTACCATTTCTCCTGAAGCCCCTGTGTTGTACTGAAAAAAATAAAAGTCTTAGCAGCAATAATTCTCCCAGCCCCTAAAACACATCCATCTTGTCATCTTGTCTACAGTGAAACATGTTTTTTAGTTTTGGGTTGATTTTTTAACATTCCACTTTGGAAAATAAAGAATATCGAATGCCTAGTTTTAAACCAGTAGAGCACATCAGACTCATTATTTCTACATGAAATTTGATAAAGTAACACTCATAAACACCCTGAATTCAGACACTAATAGTAACTTAAGTAAGATTAATTATACCTGCCTGCTCTAGATAAATTTTATTTAACACCAGTTAGCATAACACGTAAGGGTCCACTAAGTTCAAATGATTCCCTATCAGTAAGCTACACTGAATCATTTTTCAGCCAATTTTAACTAACAAAACTTTTCTCTAGAATCAGCTTCTGAAAGCAGATAAGGCACAATTATGGACAGATTCTTCATCTAAATTAGTCAGACATTAAAATATTTCATATTCTTTCTTTTCATCATACATTGTTACCAGGAAGTACCCAGGTTTCCATCCGTTTTAAAAGCAAAACCAGAAACAATGTTCTTCTGGTCTCTGAAAATCTAAGAGACATCTACATTCAGTAAAACAGCACTGCTTCACAACAGCATGCAGGACCATTGCAATGTCATTACATTTCACAATCATTAAGAAAATGGAATTTCGAGATTAAAAAAAGGACGGGCACAACAATCTGCTATTTCCCCATCACATATAATGGACAAAAAATATATGATAACAATTTAGACTCAAACTTTACATCAGTAAGTGTCCTTTTGTCTATGCACAGAAGACAGCTTTTCATTCTTTTCTAAACTAGCTTTGTCCCAGAATTAGCTTTCAATGGAATGTTCTCCTACCTATTAAAGGATACCACCACTAAAAATACTGGAAATGAAGTGTTAAATAAATTGTAAAGGCTTGTTTTCTTCCTCAGACTGACCCTCAAACTAGCCATAATCAACAGCAGGAGAATTAAGACAAAACCAATCAGAAAGGCAGAATAAATACTCAAAATATACCAAAACACAGGAAAGCATCATAAACACAAAATAATCAAAATTATATATATAGCTTGAAAGAATCTCAAAATATTTTTATTCCTTTCTTACCATAAAGGACATGGAAAAAGAGGACTTCAGCTTCTCCCCCCTCCATATCATGGGAAAGAAGTTGTATGTTTCCACCTTCATAATTACTACTTTTATCTTCTTTCAGCCACAGTCATCTATTTCCAAGTGAAACCAATGCAAGGAGGAAACTAAGCAAGGAGGATTTGGACTTCAAGTCGTTAAGGATTTCAGAAATATAGGTTGGATGATCTATAATTAGCATTCCTGATGATTTAAACATGGTTTGATGATTACTAAATTCATCGTCTTTAAATAAACACTTCTGACTCAGCATCAGCAAAATAAGAGACATTTTCATCAACTAATTTAGCCAAAGACTTTTTGGCAAACAAGAATAGGAAAGAACCAATAGCTTCAGAAGATCAGTGAAGGCAGGAACAGACATGCAACTATGTTAACAAGTAGAAGGGAAAATATTATCATGAAACTGAATCCAGAATCACTGCAGACATTTGTTCCCATGCCCTAGTGTTTTGCATTTTGAAGTGACTAATCAGAAAGCAGACACTTCATAAACAAGAAAAAAGTCCTTATCTAAGTATTCGGGTAAATGACCTACCCTTTTTAATTATGATTAAATACTAACACACGTTAGAAGTCAAGCTGTATCTCGCAGAAGCTCACAGAACATAAAATGGAAAATATTTATTTCAGTACTTAGTGGTCAAAGAGGATGAAGCTAATGACTTCTGAACCAAAGTTTTAATGTGGCTCCTATAATGGAGCCACAGTATTCAGTTGCCAGTGATGAGCAGGAGACTTCTCAGGAAGTCACCTGCTAAGTGAGCCAGGAAACAAAACAAAAGCACTGTGTACCCACAGTGGAAGAATAGAATTTACAAGGGGTGAAAGAGTATGTCCCCATTATGATCCTAAGCAAACAAACAAAAACCAAAATCAGGCACCACAATTATTTCATCAGTTCACTGTTGTCCAGAACTTAGGCCTTCCCACAGCTCTCAAAGATCTGACCCATATTTAACAGTCAGAGCCAGAATATTACAGGTCATCTGAACTTCAAAATCTAATAACACACAGGTGTCTGTCTAATAACACAAGGTTGACTGTCAGTCTTTCTAAATTTTCACACAAGGATCTATTCAAAGATAAATATAATCCTTTACACTAGATAACTGATAATACACCCCCAATAATTAATTGCACAAATTAAGAACACAAATAATTTTGCGTTTTAGGTCTTAAACTCTGTTTTTTCTACAGACTCCTTAGAAACCTGGTTTGCATAACATGTTCTTTCCAACATTCCTCTGCTGAAATTAGTATCTGTCTGGCTTTTTAACTTACAGATAAGGCACTTCTAGTTTTCAAAAATTCATCTAAATTCTTTTAAGTTCACCAGAGGATCCTTCCTTCCATCTTCATGATGCAGGCATTCCAACTACATATTTTGAATGAACTCATTCCTTCAAGATTCAGTAACCTCCTCAACTTTTACATATTGCATTAACTTACTCCACATTAAGATATCAGAGACCTTTAACTCTCTTTTCTACTGTGTTTCATCAGTCTTCAGCCACTAGGCTACGTACCGTTCCCCAAACAGCATAAGCCATTCTGATTTTTTACCAGTATGTACTTTGTATGAAGCAAACCATTCCTCATTTTCCCCATACATCAGTTGCTTTAAAATAGATGAGACATTAGAATGATGCCAAATGTCTAATGTGAGCTTCTTCAGAGGTATGACCTATAAATAAAAAGGGAGACAGGTGTATCTGTACTGTGTACAAGAATATGGCTGAATATACTAGCAACCTATTTACAAAGTGCCTGTGACATTTTGAAACAGCCTTGCAGCACAGTATCTGAAGCTTCACAGAGCACAACAGCATCAAACCTTCACATGATTGCTTCAAGTAGCTTTCCACTTTTCCTGGTTTCCTGAATCAAGGCTGTTGAGATTTTTTTTGACTGATAGCTATTTCCTCCAGCCAAACAAGTGGGTGAGAGAATTCACCAAAGTATTTTTTAAAAACTTGTCAACTTATATAAGTTTAGACAATATTACTAAGTAAGTAACAGATTAAATATCTAGAAGTTTTTATGAATGATGGCTTTTCTTCAGATGAAGTTTCTTACGTCATTCCAGAGAAACTGATTACAGATTTAATAAGATTTGCAACCTCTATGAAATCAAAATAGAGAACTAGCCTAGAGAATGAAGACTCTTAAATATATGATGCTTGTATGGGTTTTGCTTTATAGTACACATGCATGGAAAAGGTTTCAAGGTCAGATCTAGGACCCCAAATTTCCCCAAGTTGCCTCAAAACAAAACAAAATGCAATGGTAATAAGTGATAATGTACTACCAAAAAGATTTCATTAACAGTCTGACAATGGACTTAGTAGAGGTCTAGCAGGGGAACAATGCTGTCCAACACCACGTGCCGTACTTAACAGCTGCATTTTAAAAGAAGATTTATATTCTAAATTGTATATATGTTCTAAATTAGTTGTAAATGGTGTACGCTCAGACTCCTGACTTTCTGTAAGCCCCAGCATCTGCAAGTCTTTATACTGAAATTATTTCCCATTATACTACAATTTCTCTTTTGTCTTGCACCAGCACAGTACACTTGAAAACTGGAATCAGTATCTCCTGAAGTAAATTATCTCGGAGGATCATTCTGAATTTTGATTAAAGGGAGATTTTTCTTAGACCCACAGCCCTTTAGTAGCAGCTGCCAAATCCAGAAGCCCAACAGAGGTGCCACAGCCCCAGCTCCCTGCCCCAAAGTCTGGCCTGGCAGTGAGGCTGAGCACAGCTCCCCACAGGCACACACAAAACACGTGCACAGCACACACACGTCTGGCAGCACCGGTCACTGCAAACTCAGCACTTCAGTGAACACCGCCGGCAGCAACATCCTCTTCCTGCTCCTCGCTCGCTGCTCGGGGTGAAAGTCCATCAGGAGAGAAGGCACGTGTGTGCACTCACACAGAGTACAGCCCGCCCCAGAACTGGCCTTGCCCGCGCTCGCTCGCAGTTTGCCCAGCAGCTAGGCTCTGCTCAGCTAGCAGCACACGGTACACTAGCCCCCATGGCCCCACTCGGGGTGCTGGTACTCAGAACCCCTCACAAACATGCAGTCACCCATTACAGAGCCCTCTGGGATGTGGCCTTGGACCCTCTAGCCAGCAGTGGGTCCCTAAAGCCTCCCATTACTTCATGCACAAATACAACCAACGGGGCTCTCAGCCAGGTCCCAGTCTCTTCAGCACCTGGCCTCGACTCCCAGCTCCTCCACCTGTATCATACAGATGCACACAGTTTTTTCCAGACTTCATGGCCATTCCCAAGTCCCTTCTACTCCCTCTCCTGCTTCATTGTCCTCAGTCATTACACCCCATGCACACCCCCTCACCTGACCCCACCATGTTGGGCCCTTGTGACCCATGATCAGACTCGAGCTGCTGGCACTGAGACCCTATAGGCACACACCATGTTGAGCTCCTTACACAATAAAACAATTAGAGTTTAATGAAACTGCACTGATGAGGCCATGGCATGGCCTCACAACCATACTGACCAAGTCACCTGCTTACATACAAGCATCTCCCTTTGCTCCTCTATTTTACCCATGATTCACTCCCCACAAAGTCACTGATCCCCCCTTTCCCCAACCATCCCGTTCTGAGCTGTGTACAATTCCAAAATGTTCTTACCTGCATCTACCCCTTTCCCAGTCGGCAAGCTGACTAACTCAAGTGTCTTGTCACCCAGGTCCCCAAGGGCTGATAATCTCCAGTGACAGCCCTGGCAAGAGCCAGGTCTTGGGGTTCACTTCTCTGACGAGGTTACTGGGCTCCCCCACCCGCTGCTGTGCCTCAGGGCTTTGCTGTGCACACGGAGACAAGCCTTTTAACCACATAACCTATCACCCTTAGTATTTCCAGGATGAACATCCAAAGCAATTACAAGAGTATTTATCAAAGCCATGAAAATAACATTTTAAAGTTCAAAGCTAGTATATTTGGAAAATCATCATGTTCACCACTTGCTTCAAGTTGTGGGAGTTTAGATTAAAAAACACAGGCATATAATTTATCACATTTACTTATTCAAGTTGTTGCTCTTAAGTGTCAGGCGCTGGCTCATGTGTAATCCCACTAAACGTTTTCCAACAGTTATCAGGACACTTAAGTAATACAAAAAGCACCACATACCTTGTTGACCATATCATATTATATTTGCTTTATAAACACTCATGACTGTTAATGTTATTGCTAAGCAACTGGATATTCTACCACACAGTATTTGCACAGCCCTGTCTATCAGCAAATAAATGAACTCTTTTAGTTCACAATTCACAGAATTACACACCTAACTAAAACTGAACAGGTTTTTTAACACTTTTGATAAATTATCCAAATCACTGGATGACAAAAACTTATTTACCACTAGTATTTAAGAAATTTGAACTATAAAGAGTTTGAAAAATATGGGAGGTTTGGGTTGTATAGGAGATAAAGGAAAGCTGAAGTTTTAATTAGAAAGCAGCACAGCAAGGCAGAACTAGAACTGCAGACATTATCTGGAATTCATGAAACACCATTTTAATGCTTAGAAGGTGCGAGAACTCATCACTCCTTACCAACTGGTTACAGTAGCTGCAAAATGAAAATCTGTTCAAGTACAAAAAAAAGAGAGTTAGTCAGAAGAAAAAGAATTAATTAGAAAATGGAAGGGGAACAGACAAAGAGGAAGCAGGGCTGGGTTTTTATGTTATGAGTTAAAAGCTGTTCCACTGCCTTCTACTTATTGCATTCTCCAGTGAGCCTGTGCTCTCCTTCACCAGTACATGGGGTGATAGCTCTTTCAGATCCTTCTTCCTTTTCATTTTCTCTGAAAAGCAGTTTTTTTTTTGAATCAAAACCTAACTATTTCCAAACTATTTGATCCCAATGACATAATGTACAACCTAGCATAAGAGCTACTGTTACTAAATTACTTTTAACATCCCCCTTCCCAAGTATCACTGTTAAATGGATCACTGCCTTGTGCAAAACATTCTATAGAAATTCATATTATGAGGGAGCAATGAGCTTGGGCAGACAAGCTGAGGGAGGAAGCATGGCCGGGCAAGCCCGCTAAGGGCAAGCAAAACAGGCTTTTGTATGGGACCAAGTTTGTAAAGGCTGAACTTCAGTGAGGGGCTCTGAAAACCTGACTTAATAAACAAAACACACTCTCAACACTGCAGTGATGAGCTAAAACCTTGTCTGTCACTGCTATGGAAAGGTCAAACATACAGCAACAGTCAGCACATGGCTTTAAATACCAGATTCTTCCATGCAGAAACATCATCTCACTTCAATAGTGTAAGCAGCCACACACCAGCTGAACAGCAGCAGGAGTACCTCACATATTCCCAATTTGTCAGGTCAAAACAGTGGGTAATTTTAGAACTACTCCACAAGAGACACATTAAAATAGATGAATGACAGGAATTTGGAGCAGTGGGTGTGACTACAAAAATTCTGATTACCAAGTGTCTTGAATTGAATGCTCTACTAGCTAGAGAATCATCCAAATATTAGTTAGGCAGGTTTTCTAAACATGGAGCTCCAAAAAGCATACGGCCACCCACACAGCCATATGCTTAGGTTATACCAGACATTCCTAACAAACTCCCTTATTTTTTGCTTTGATCTTTCCCTCATGATTATTAATTTCCCACCTGTGCTATTACCAGGGAAGCTGTGAACTGTTCGCAGCCTAAAGCTCAACACAGACGTAAGCACAAAAACCTCACACAAGAGGATAAGATAACGGATTGAAGCTGCTTTGCAAAAAACACTGACCTCTTAGTATAGTTTGGGAAGGTCCTAGGACAGAGAACCTCTTTTCTATATTAAACATGAGAGAGGAAGTTTCAGTCTGCTTGCAAAGTCAACATTATAACAGCTGGGGCAGAGGGAGGAAGAACTGGCAAGAACAATGTCCTACCCACGAAGTGGAAGCGGGCTGCCAAAACAGAAGAATATCGCTACCCTTTTAAAAAGGAAAAAACTTCCAGGGCAATGCTCCTAAAAATTTGGCTATCAGCAAAAATCAGAAGTAGAAAGAGTAAGGCTGAAGAGAAAGGACAACTCCCTACCTCTCCAGACCTACAGTGTCTACTTAACATGTACTGTGCATTAGCAAAAACGCATTCCAAGCAGAATAACAGCTTCCTCTGTATATATATATATATAAATAATATATATGNATTATTAAGTATATTAAATCTGGCATCACACAGGCCTAAAGTCTCTGTGGATAATGGACTATACATCAATTCTGTCTCCAGGTTAAAATATAAGATATTCTAGAGATTACATCTTTTAATTTTTCCAGGGAGATTCAGAAGGAAGCAATACAAGACAGACAAGCTTTTAAGTATATTATATATGCTTACTCAGATTAACAGTCATGAGTTTTTAAACCATACCATAAACCAACATTGTATTTCAATATAACAATAAAAGAGAATGGAAACAAAGCTCCCACCATCATTGTCAATGGAGAACTACTCACATACTGATACACTAGGATAACTTTAGAATTTGAATGTGATAGAACCAAATTTGTATCAGTTTAATGCCATTATCAAAGTAACAAATTGGACCAAAACTAATGCCAAGTCCTGACACATCCACTCATGCTAGAACTTGGATTATCACCATGATTACATGAAGACATAAAAAGAGGCCTTTCAAGAAATTATCTTTAGATACATGTAATAGTTATGCATGGCCTAAAATCCTCAGAGGGAAATATTCCTGAAAAAAGAGAATGTTATCGATTCTCTGATGATGATCAGAGAAACACAAACTTTAAAATTCTCAAACTGTTGAGATTTCAGCACTCAGAGGAAATGACTGACCAGCAACAGTCTGTTATATCAACATTATTTTAATTAGTCTTTGTGGACACTCTCCTTTCATGTAAAATCATGAGGTACTTGGTTCAAAGTATACATATGATGGAAGGAAAATAAAGTCTTTATGGCTCAGAGACCATTTCCTATACAATCATACTTTAAAAGGCAGTCAGCAAGATAGCAGTAGATTTCTTCAGTAAATTGTGATTCTTTTGTTTTAACAACTAACCTGTTACGAACTATTAGTTGGTCTACATAACATCAAAATAAGCTTTAGGAAAAGGACTGGTAAAATCCAAAAACTCCAGCCTCAGATGTGTGCTAGCATTATTCAAAAGTTACAGTCAAGCTGTCTAACATTGTCATGCATCTGCATAAGCAGAATTAATTTATTTCTGCATGTGAAGCACCATCTGCAAGCAATAAACTTCTCTATCTTATTCTGGCATCCAGAAACATGACAAATGTCCTTTCACACAAAAGATACGCAGCTGGAGAAGGTGCCAAGATAAACCTGGAGTACTTGTGTTTATTGTACCAAGTCTTACACAATTATTAAGAATTCCCAGAAACACTTAAGCCTCTCCTGAAGTGTCTTCCTTCTCCCTACACATGCCCCAATTACAACATCTATTTTAACATGCTGTAACAAAAAGGTTCAGTTTAATCCAAAACCTGTTAATATGCCTCAGATCTCCAGGTGAGGTGTTAGAACAGACACAATTAACATCACACACAGGACTGCTCACCACAGCCATTTGGGGGAAAAGCACTGCCCTGTGCACTGCCATCCTTCCAAGCAACAGAACACTCATTAAGCACATGTTTAGAGTAAGGTACCACATAATGTGAAAGACATACAACAGGTGACTGTCAACCAGAAATACCAGCATGTCCTTCAAGGGTACAACTCACAACTGCTTAAATCAAAATGAGTCCTAAGAGGTTAAGATGCTACAAGTTGGTAACAGTGTTGCATAGTACCTACCTATCCATAAACACCACACCATCTCCATGAAAATTCAGCAGCCACCTCTCAAGAAGATTGCCCTGCAGTAACAGGTCCTCTGCTAAAACCATACAGAGCATTCAGTGATCCTCATGGGTCACTTTCAACTTGGAATATTCTGCCTTCTATGAAATTAAGAGGGGTACTAATGAATCCTCTTTAATTCTTAAGTAAATGTAAGATCTTTTTATGAAAAATCTTTTTATAGATGGCCTCAGGACTAAAAAGCACCTTCTCAAAAACCAGAAATCTTTAGTTTATGCTCTCCAGCATTTGAACCTACTTCTAAAGCACTAGGACTTAAAATTCTCTTCCCCTCCAGTGGGACCTTTGGTCTTGATCTTATACACTGTTATGATTGTAACTAAGAAATACTCAACAAGTCCACCATATCTGAAGTTTGAAAAAAGTTTGAAGAAAGCATGGAAAAATTAGGTTGTAGGTCATGTTATTTCAGTACCATCTAGAGGGCATGATTCCCACCTTCCTCAAGCCCTAGCCCACTTTATTTAGCACTCACATACTAAGCCACAGGAGAGGCAAAGCTACCTCTTGCCTTTTAAGTCTAGGTTTTATCAAACAGGAAAACCCCTTCTAAAAACCACATTTACAGAATGAGGCTTTCACCCTCATTTAAAATCTTCACCTTTAAACAAGCTAATAACATACATGTTGTTCATTACTGCAGCAGCTACCATGAGCAAGCAGATTCAGCAACTTAATTTCTGTGAACTCCATAGTTTAAGACTGAGGACTAAAACCACCAAAAACTCCAAATGGTTTAGAAATCTACACTGCTTGCATAAGCCATCTCTTTAACTTGTAATGCACATCAGTGACCACCAAAACCACGTTAATACTTTATTTAAAAATGAAAGAATTAACTGACTTAATGCCTCATTAATCAGACTATGCTCAGCATTTAAACCTCACTTCCCTTATAAGAGTGGTGCAACAGCATCCAGACCAAGTCAAAAAAGCAGCACATAGGAGTAAGAGATCGCAAAAAAAGCTTCGACAGTCCTATCTAGTGACAGAGGGACACCACTGCTGTAGAGGCTGATCACTGCTCCTTGTGAGGACAAATCCCTTTGATTATACATTAGTGCACAATCATCAAAAACTAGATAACTGTAGTGTAATAGCACTGTTTTGAAAAGCTGGGGAGTTATTTTAAAGCCCTTACTACATAATTATGAGAGGCTGGTTTTGACAGCCTTTCAAGTCAAATGGAAGAAATAGAAGTTCTGAGTTCCCAAAGCTGTTTACAAAAATTATATTCCACACCAACTTACTAGCCAACCAACTTTTATCTAGCTGTAGAAACAGACAGACATAACTATGGATCTGTTTATCTATAGACATCCAGTCCTGTTTCCACAGACAAAATAGATCAAATAGTCCAACTTACTCTTACAAGCTGCAAGAGCTTGGAGTTGACATGAATTCATTTTTTTAACTTACTAAGTACTTTAAAAGATACCAAAAGTAATGGGTTTGAAGCTGAAGAAAACCGTATTCTCTCCCACTGACTGTACTCACTTTTAAAGTAGTCATCTGCATCCTTAACCCAGCCTCCTTGTGACCACTGGAATTGCTTCTCCCAGAATCCGCACCGAATTCATCTTAGTCTGGTTTTTTCGCAGGCATTCATGTTAGTTGCTTGCTTTCGTTTAAGATTATTTGGGGTTTATCTTTCATTTTAAAGGTCAGTATGAGTGCCTAGTGCCATGAGGAAGTCCTTTAATAAGATATCTGTATTTAATTTACCACTTCTATATACAAGAGCACAATGTTTATAAAAAACACTAAAAATACACACCTAGTTCCTATATCTGTAAGAATGGTTTCATTTAGCAAAAGGCTAACAAATTCACAGCTGAAGCAGTCACCAACAGCACAGTAAAAAAACAACATATAAACATTAAAATATTTAAAAAAATATTTCTACTTGTCTTTAGATGGAGAAAACACTAATACAAACACTGTCCAAGAAAATAAGGTCAGTGTGCTAAGTAAGACACCAACTAGGCAAAAAGGGCAGAAGGCTTATTAAAAATTGGTGGTATTCACTAAAAAAGCTTCACACCATTCACAGGTACAAATTATTCCTTTCTAAAACATCTCAAGCTGTGAGGAAAAAAAACCAACAGGGTACAATCCCCAGTCTCTGAAAGTAATTATTTTTCTGTCATGTTAAAAAGAGATGTATCACATATCACACCATACTTTATACTACAGGTCCCAAAACTCTACCTTAGGGGTATTTCTGTCATAGCAAAATCCTTGTATGACTGACTATGTTTAAGTCAGAATTTTGAGGGAACAATCTTCAACTTTAGGTGGATATGTGGAACTGCCATTCATTTGGGGTGTAAATAAAATCCCTTGCCTCATAAAACAAATTAGTTATGTTTGTACTGAAACACCATCCAATGGTCTCATGTAATAAGCAGTTCCCTTCTTGGCATAGAGAGAAAAAAGAAAAAATAATTACATCCTGAATTTTATACAGACTAAGCTGAAGTTCATATTTAAAATGGTAGATGGAAACAGCACTTATAGCATATTACAGTCATTGTAATTTTAGGTTGAATGGTAAATTCCTGTATTTTGATACAGGGTGAGGCCTTATTGATATTAATGTATTTTGTAAATTAAGTAATGGATCATACTGAAATTAATGAATTTTCCAGGCTTATCTAACCTGCACAGAATCTCCAAATTGAGTTTTCTAAGCAAATAAACCTCTTAATTGTATCAGAAATCAACGAGCAAAAATAATTAAGGAGCAAAGAAGGGGAGAACAAATACATGGCTTTAGCAGTTTTACTGTATTTTCTTTTAGGCAGTGCAGGAAAAAATTCCTTCAGAAAACAAGAACACCTGCCTCACAGAAAGCCAGTCACTGCGTGATTTATTCCGGTGAAGTCCACATAAAAATAAAGTTCCAAAAAGTAGCAACCTGAGAATAAGTGAACGTCACACATCAATCAAACTGATGAGACTATACACTAAACTAAATGATTAGACAATGTGGATCTCAAACATCTCCAATCTAATTCTGCACTTTGTGCTAATAATCAAATTAATCAAATAGGAAAGCTAGTCAAGCCGTAACATCTTGCATGTACTTTGGTATTTAGAGAAAGGCAGAAAGGAGAATTTCTTTAGAAAAAAGTACACAGAATCAAAAAGCAAGCCAGGTTTTGTAACAGCAGGTGCTTAAGGAGGGACACAAAACAGATGGCAGTTCAGGGTGACAAAATGTGGCAATACAAACCATTCACTGCTTAAGTGCAACAGCAAGTGAAGATCTGAGATTTATCTCATCCATTCATACATGGCGCTAAAGCCAGAGGAAAAATGCTGAACTGGCGAATTTGTATAGAATGAGCAAGGAGCACAGATAGCCTTTTGCATCATTATTATACTGCCATAAAAATACAGTTTTTAAAAAGTCTTTCAAGAAGGCAGAAAATTAATCTGAAACAGTACCTTGAGTTCAACTACAAGCAGGAATCTGGGTGTTAATGTTGCCTGGAGAGACAAGCAAAATGCCCAGTAGCTTCAGTACTGGCATACTGGAAGCACTGGTTTGACTGCTAGCAGTGGAGATACAGTCAGGTCTTCTAAGTAGCATGTATTTTTGGAGAATGATGTGAAGACTGAAATGGGAACAGAAGTTTTATTCTCTGAACAAATGTAGCATTACTGTATATCATTCTCATTTGTAAAGCTGCTTTATTAAAAATCCCAACAGTTCTGAGCTAGTTAAAAAGGAAGTATTAAAGACCTGGACCAGTATACTCATTCAAAAGAGATAAATGGGAGAAATCTCCAGAGCAGATGCAAGTACAGGGAAAAATAGCTAAAAAAGTTTGATAAAATTTAGCACTAATACAAGGGAACAGATACCTAAAAGGTATCACCTGTACAAGCATAAAGAGAAAAAACACACCAATACAAAAATCACTTCTTGGAACATCCTCATATAATACGTAACAGAAGAAAGCACTATTGTTCCCTAAACTCTAAGAAATTAGTTTCTTTGTGTACTTTGTAAATACTGCCTACGAAGTTCAGAAACCAATTAAGCAATTAATGGAAAATGTTAGTTGTATTCTAGGATACTATAAAAGTAAAACTGAGCAGAGATTAACACACGAAAAGCTAAAAAGTTTGAGAATGTGCTACAACATACGTTTTAGTTTCTGAAGTAAAGCATATTCTCATTTTTATCACCACACTTAATTTATTAGGAAAGAAACTAATTTAAGTTCTTTCTTTGAATATCCTTACTCTATGTTCTTATCAATTTTTTTAACCCGTTTCTAATCTCAAGCAGATGTAAGTGTTGCAGCTGCCAAAGATGTACAAGGTCTTAAAAAGCTANNCCAAAGATGTACAAGGTCTTAAAAAGTTACCTAAGAATAAATGTAGAAGTCCAGAAGCCCCTCTAACTTGTCCCTACTTTTTTCCCTTTAAAAAAAGCAGCAGCATTAATGCAAGTTTTAGACACCACTAGGTGATAAACACAAGTAGTGCCCAAGGCATAATAAAGCTTCAAATCAGCACTTACGTTCTATTATACACCAGAGAACCTAACCACACAAGCTATAAATTTAGTCCAGTAGAAAAGTAG